>MU914088.1:5878-23949 GCA_036418165.1 Cooperia oncophora | reverse complement strand
CTTTTTGAATCAATGATTATCAAACTTTTGCTTGGTGCGCTCATTCAAGTCATCTAACTCGGGGAGCCGGCTGTCCTTGTGTTACGGGCAGAGGATCCCTAACGCATTCCGTTCACTGAGAGAATTGTCTTCTAAAAGATATGTTCCGCGATAACCACACAGGCAGTTATGAGTGAGGATTCAGTCCTGTACTTTCCTGATAGGTAGTCTCTTCCTGATACGGTAATTAAGAGGAGCGCCAACGAGGGAGCCCCAGTGGCTATGAGTCTCCGCTCCTATATCACGGGGCGTGCATCCAGTCTGCGTTAGGACTAGTCAGCTTGACCTGAATGCCTTTCAGATCATCATGAACTCTTCGAAAACCGCCGAAAAGTGTGACATTCCTTGGAAGTCCCACTTTAAAAGGCTTTCACTCGAAACCTATGAGGGAGCTTTCAAAGAAGATAGGGAAACCTATGAGGGAGCCACCAAAAGCCAATTCCACGCTGATCGTATGGGCGCGACCATACGGACCATTGCGCCTTTCCCCGTTTTGAACCACACTTCCCATAATGGCAAAGGGGGGGGGAATAGTATTTTGGGAGGGGGAATGGTGAAAGCATGGGACGCGCCTGTTACTTTTTGGGTAAAATTGACTGGTTACAACAGTTTGATGATGTGAGATTCCAATAGTGCGACATATTAAAGAGAAGTGAACAATATGACTCGGATTCCCAATTCGGAACACACTCTATTCCCTCTGTTGATTCCTGCGCCAAAAACCTAGTTCTAAATTGAACAATTGCACGTCATTGCCACAGGTGTGGGCGATGAATCGGGTTTTCCACTTCCTCTCCTGCTACTATTTGTTCACTGCCAAGAAATATCCCATCCGCTGTTAATGTTTTCCTTGGAGACTTCGGAATCGCGTGGGGAGATCTGTGTAGCAGCAGCGCAGTGGAACTACAGCATCCTTTACTGCGGATGCCAGGCGTGTCAGGAGAGGGAAGGGGAAGGGGCTAGCGCCGCGCCGAACCCGGGCCTCTCACACGCCTCCTCATCCTCAGCGAACAACATAGCTCGCTTTCAAATAACTGCATCTGGCTTTCTTCCCTTCCCTTCCTTTTTCTTCCGAATCCTGGTTCTAAATCCTCGTGCGAATACCGCCCAAACTACCTTCTTTGCAGCACCAGCAGCGCCGCGACACAGATCTCCTGTCCCACCCTCAAATTCCTCTGAGCGGGAGCGAAGTGAGGGAAGGATTCTTAGCAAAGAATCGGCTTTTAATCATTCTCGTATCCATAAGGGGAGTGAAAGAATATGAGGTTCGTTTCTTGAACCTTCCATAGACAGCCCTCCGGTTGGCAATTAAATCACATTTATTCAAGTGTATGGGCACAATCGTAAGAAAAAAAAAGTAAGTAGCAGCATAAACGAGTAACCGAGATCTATTAATTAGCGCCTTTGTAAATTATGGCGCTAAAAAACTTCATAAAAGTTGATGCGATTCAAACTCATTTGGAATAATAAACGGGACGAGTAACCTCGTGCACATAAATTCACAACTATTGATCTCCTACGTTTAGCTCAAAAGCAGCAGGCACGATAGCTGGGGAAGGCGCTTGCTTCCAATGTTATTGGTGGTGGGACGCGAAAACGCGTTTGGCCACACCTCACTCCGCCCTTCCACCAATGACGTTGGCAGCAACCTCCCGCCTCCACCCATCGTGCCCATTTTAACATTCACTATCACTTCATCAAATGAACCTACTACAAGCACTTGAAAGGAGTTATTTTGATTTTACAATAACAGTAAGACAATCCGCGCTTGTTAAATACAATAAATTCAATAAATAACAATTATGATGTTATGATGATATATTAGACTATTTATAAGCAGATTAAAACATCCTGTTAGAAAGTGACATGGATATCTCCGATGAATATATCTACAACCACAGAAATGACAAACCATTCACAAGGCAGTATTTACAAATACTAAAAGGCAGAGAACAGGCTGCGGTGTTCGGCTTGGGAGGGGCATTTTGCACTTTCGCTAGTTTCCTCTGCTAGACCTTGTTGATTAACAGGTTACACTTTGGTTAGACGTGTCTACTCTTGCGATGCTACGACTGGTGTAACTGAGCCACGCCTGGTTACAGGAATTTCTAGGTCTTGACAAGGTGGCTTAAAGTAGATTTGCTAAGAACCATTTGGCGCACCCCACGAAGCCGAACTGCGCTAGCAAGCTGTACGGTCTGTGAAAGTAATGTGAAACTTACAAAAAGTCCTCTAAAATTAAGAACTAAAAAAGCGCTAAAGTAGGATTAGAGTAGGCTATTACAATACTTTTTTAAAGGCCGACCCTTGATCGTTTATCGAATGTGGTGGCCGTCAATCCTTTTCGCTTCACAGCACTTCGTTTGCTGTTGGTTGCGTTGAAACGATGCACTTCCACACTGTCCGTATTCGAGATGGAAATGAAAACATCGCCATTTGGACGGCAACATACCGAACACTTCACGTTCGTCCAATATCGTGCTGAAACGATTGGTCAGAAACTATGGATTCCCTTTTTTACTGGCATGAGCAGGGTATGATCGGCGCTGACTGCTAGTTTTTCAACAGAATATAGGAGAATGGGAGGGTACGCGTTGTCTATGCTGTCATAAAATTCTCGCTAACGGCGAGATCGATACCCTTGCTGAGCGCCGTCGCGATGACGGCGCGTCGACGCGAAGTCTGAACGCCGCCGTGGCCAACTCCCATTCATACCATCACTTTGGCTTGACTTTTGGCCCGTCTCCCAACTTTTCCTCACACCCCGGGGCCGGTGTAGAAATCATATTGACTGACCACCAGATTGTACAGGCCAAACCGTATTCGAAAAGCGATTACGATTCCGAATGCAAGTCTTCTAGTCCTACGGGGTAGATCAAGTATAGAGGTTTGGCTGTAAGGGTAATCTCCACGGGCACGGTAGATGCACATTTGAATACTTCTATAATTTTAAATAAAGATTGAATGCTGTACCTTTTAGGGCACATTTGAGGGCACATTTTGCCGGATAGGCGGGAACACATTATTGTTGTGACCAGAGCACGTCCTGCCGTTGGGTGAAGTTTTTGCAAAATGTGACGCCCTCGAAAGTTCCCTCTCTAATAAGACCCCTTCCCTACTCCCATCCTATCCTGCCACCTTCTCATTTCCCAACATCATACTTTTTTCCGGAGGAATCCTCTAGTTTTCCACTAAAAAGCTACCGTAGGGCTGAGATTAAAGGCAAACACGACACACTCTCCTTCCAGCGACCAAATACGATCCCCTCGCTAAGGTGCTCCGTACGGATCCGGGATCAGCAACGTACGGCGTGCCCTGGTTGCGGCACAACCGTGTCTCTCTCTAACTCACTGACTTGCTCTATTTTTGTGAAAGGAGGGTCGCTGTGACGAGAGAGGCACTATGACTGTGAGTCGCCGCCCTACTGTTCATCGCGGAATGTACCTTCAAGGGATTGATAAGTATACGTATTCATCCTCTCATCATTTCAACTATATTAGCAGTATGTGGATATGTGGAAACTCATGCCGTCAAGTTGACTCTTTCAAGCAACCAGGAGACAATAACAGGCGAAGTTTAGTTAACCTAGCCTGATAATGTCTAACGTCGGCAAAATAGTAGGTGGAAGGAGCTCAAGGGATGATCCAATGGGGCAACCGTTCTGTGCCCCCTCTAGTTCAGTTCCCCAATGAAAGATGACACAAAAGCTTACCACGAATCCAGTCCTGCGTATTCTGCCACTTGCAGGATTTCAAGCGAGTCGTAGTGAACAACGTAAAGGTATGGAGCAGTGAATACTGAAACGGTAAGATGATACCAACGGTAATCATCCGAAATGAACGCAAATCCTTACCAAACTCCATAGGCATGTGTTCCCACTCTACCATTTGATTTCTTGTTCGTTCTCCTCGTGAATTCACGAATATTCCGTAATCTGTTAAAGTTTTGCTCATTAAAGATCTACTAGTAACAAGAGGTTACAGCTCACTTTGGTAGGCCAGAAGTACTTCATCTTCTCGAATTTGGAGCAGAGCGATTGGATAGTCCGCAACAGTTGACTCAATGAGACATACAGGTTCCACCTGGCCTCGTGACAGCTGGACAGAATAAAAGCTGTCTGCTCCAAAGAAGAAACCTTTCGCCGTTGACAGCATGCACATCGCCGGCTCTCTCGTTTCAATCACCTGAAATCCGGTGGTCCATGGTATGAAATCTTTGATTCACGTGTAAAGCCGAAGGCAGCAGGACTCCGAGATCAACTCACTGGTGTCGCCGTGAAGACAGTCCGTGCGCTGCGTTGTACTTGAGGATGTGGCATCTTCGCAGAGCCTTGCCGCACATAAGTATCTTAGAACTAGCTGACAAATGTAACTGAGTCAGGTCATTCAAAAGGCCTACCTCTGTCCATCCTGCAGATGATAAGCAATAGCATGGAGGTGATCATAACCCGAGATGACGTCAGCATGGACGGATGGATGAGTAACGTTCAACGCTAATTTAAGCGCTGGTAACGGAACTAGGGCTAACGATCGCTTGTGATCGATAATCAAAGCGAGTATGTTAAGATCCGCTAGGCATTCCATCTGAAACAACTCTTCACTAACAACTGCTGGGGCTCAAGGGACCTTCACCGCAATTCAGGTATCGAAGAGAACACTGTGATCTTATGAAAGCGAAAGAAATTGGAGGCGCTGTTCGGCTTGGGAGGGGGGCCATTTTTGTATGCTTTCTACCTGATTCTTTGTGTGGGCTAATCGTGTAAACAGATTACACTTTGGTGGACCTGCGAACTTCTGTGAAGTTGCGAATTAAAGTAAATTAATCACTTTAGTTACATAAATCTAAGTGTCTTGACAATATGTAGCTGTCTTTCCCTTAAAACCGTTTGGTGCGCAATTACGAAGCGAAATTGCGCCAAATTACAATTATATCCCATCGCTGAGAAACAAAGATTCAAGGGGTTCGAAGGTCTGGCATACGGTGCAATTCAAAATACGAATTTTCAGAACTGCATGAGATTCAGAACTTGGACGTGAAAGACTCGCCCCCTCTAAACCACAACTGAATGGATGATTATAGGGTTGAGGTAATTGGGTTGTGCTAATGGTATGCTACGACACCACCGAGCTTTGCTTGTCCGCGCCCTCGTAATCACATGTAGCGGTCCCTTCGCCTTGGAGAGAGCCGAACGGGTTAGAGGGGGTGCAAGCTGACCTTCGGCCCTCGAGACTAGCATGGTAGGCGAAATCATGTTTACTTGTTTCAAGGATAAGGTCGCATTCATGCAATGCGAGTGTAGAAAATCCGCAATTGCTGAAAATCGAAATCAAAACAAGGTATAGTGTAGTTCGCTGAGGATGAAGGGGGTGGCAGACGGAATGGATCTGGCGCGGCGCCAAATCCGATTTCCACCAGTTGCTCAAGCGAGCAAGTGACAAAAGTTTACCATACCGTTCCTATCAGTCGTTTACCCCAACTGCTGTCGCTTACCCGCTGCAACAGCTGATAGAGAACGAATCTGGCGTTGCATCAAATCATCCCACCCGGACACGCCCCTTCGACCGCAGCGAACAAAGACTATAAGTACTACTCCCTGTCGCTAGAAGCGTAGAATCGCAAGATTCTACCCCCAAGTCGCAAAGTACCAACGGGCGAACGGGCTAAGGAAGCGCACGGTCGCGGTTCGCCTGGAAGGTGCATTTTTGGGGAACTTTCGCTAGTTCCTGTTGGATTTCACGTCACACCTTAATAAGACCTGTAAATTCTTGTCAAGTGTAAACAAAGCTCGTGGTAGCTTTACAGGAAGTAACACGTCCTCACAGGAGGCATCGGCAGGGATCGAAGAAAACATCACAGTGGCCACCACCCCCAAGCCGAACTGCAGGCGGACGCAACATATTCTAAATAGGCCACTTTTATAACAGACAGATGCAACTAACCGCGGTAACCGAGTTGAATCCTGCAATTCTGACAGGTACACGTGCACTGCTAACACTTGTGAAGAACAAGCCGCTTTGAGCACCGATAAGGAGATAATCATCAACGACCTGAAGCATCTTTTCTTTGTTTACTGCCTCTTACCACTGAACCCTTAAGTCATAACTACTTATACTTACACAGGTAGTATGTATAGTAAGATTGTTAGGCTTTGAGAGTACGAGAAGGCAGGACTGCTCTGAGAAGGAGCTTGGCCGCCTAGTGAGCATCATCCTTCTGGTTGAGGCGCTTTGGAGAGCCTCTGCCATCGCTTTGGCTGTTGCAATAGAAGGTGCCAGATATAGGATGTTGCGCTAAATGGTGAATTTATGCCTGCAATCAATATATTCTCGGATTCTGAAAGTTTACGCTGTCAGTTTTCAATGTGGAACGATTTATGGGAGACCTGGCCGTTCTCCATTTTCACAGGCACTTCACTTCCAACTCGGACTATTCTGAGTTCTTTTTCTAGGTCCACCTAAACGGAACTGTTAGAAAAGAAAAGTGGGCAGGTCATCGTCGGCGACGAAGGTGGGGGAGAAGGGAGGGAAGGGCATTGTTGCATATTTGCCGCCCAGCCATCAGACGACGTGTGCGACTCATCTAGAGAGTCATTTCGTAGCTTAACAAGGATTTGACAATGTTTTACGATGGGCGGTGCTCCGAACTATCTGTCGCGACTCTCAAGACGTTCACAGGTTTCACGACAGAATTGAGACCTGTGAACTGGAACTGCTGGAAGCACCGAAAATTCAAATACCCAACCCCGCTCAGACGTTATCGAAGTGCGCAAGAAATCAGAAGAAAGAAAGAAATAGAAACACAATACGAAATAGAAATAGAAAGCGCAATAGTGAGCTCTAAGAGAACAGGATAGTGACGAACCGTCAGGAATGGCTTCCGAAGGTCAGTCTGTACAGAATCGTTGTCATAGAAAGCAAGGCGTTTCTCATCCATCTCGCCCCATGCTGACTGCCATTCCCTGCAGCGCATTACTGTCATCTCTGAAAATGCTGACCATTACGAGAATATGAAGATTTCAAGTTGCATGAACCCACCTGAACAATCGTACCCATCCGTTCATCCTTCCATTTGGCGCACTATGAGAATCCAAGTAATAATTCGCACACTGATCGGGTAAACCACACGTATTAACAACTCGTTTTGAGCACTGGGAATGCACGATGATGCCGCAGTGAGCACAGCGCTTCTTCTTGGCCAACTAAACATTGGGGGGGTTCGGAGTAAGAAACTTCAATTTATTTCAATTACTTATATATTATTATTTATTATTATTTATTATTATTATTATTATTTATTTAATTTAATTTCAATTATTATTATGTATTTCAAAAGCTGATATTCAAAAGCCAGGAATACAACAGAGCATCTAATTCTATTCATGTAGTGTTTTGGGGGCCATTTGACAGTGAGTTCACAAGGTGTGGTGCAATGATCTCCCGTGCTGCATCACATCAGCATCACGAGGCAAAGGCGCATTTCGCGGCGACCATCGGAGGGGAGGGGGGAGCGCCATTGTCAGTTTTGTTGCTCAACTAGTTCCGGTTCACAAGCTCGCTGTGGTGAAACCTGTGAACTCTTGTGAAGCTGGAGCAAGCTCGTCAAGCCATCATGGTAAAACCTGTCAACTCGAGAAGAGGCTGTCTAGATGGGTCGACACGTCGATGGGAAGTAGCGAAAGTGCAAAATGCCCCCCCGTCGCCGAACAGCGCCCGAGCAGTCTGTTCCTTCCCAGCAAGTATCTCTCAACGAGTGAACAAGGTGGAGGCCTTCCTACGTTCATACGTTTTGGCGTGGCCCCACCCCCGTTTCCACAGTCCCTACCACGATAGCGCAGGCAGCCATTAGAGCATATAGGCTGGCGCCATGCCAAAACACATAACTGCCTACGCCTGGGTGTGTGGCAAGAGAATCGTGATTCGCCGCGCCAGTGGGCGTTGCGCGCGACGTCGCGCCTGCTAATGAGGATGATTACGTGGTATTAGTCGAGAAATGAGACAAATGTGTGATCAAAAATAGACCACAAGAAGTGCTACCCATGGTGCTTGTGTGGCGAACCTCAAGTGCGAAAAGGTGGTGCAAGTCAAGGAAGACGTCGCGCCATGCCGCGCGCAGAAAGCGGCTTCATTTAACGATTATCTTGCCCTGCTTCCCGCGACGCCTGGCCGCGCAGGGGAGGGGTTGACGTAGCGCGCACCAGTTTTCCATCAAATTGCTGTATCTTACCTGCATCAACAAGTGGTGGAGAGCTTGCTGTTTCCGCGCCAACCTCTCCCTTCCACTGAGACCCCCCAGCATCTCCAGCGAAAAAAGACTGTATGTTTGTAGAGGGCTCTACCGGCTTTGAATAAAGACTTCACTTTGCGAATAGTTTTCCGTAAGCTCTGGGATGTTGCACTGAAGGTTAAAACAGCTTGCGATAGTTAATCCATATCTTCTCGGATGCGCCAGGCATCGCCTCATTTTCAGAAAGACACTTTAGTTCGCTTGACGCGCTGACCAGAGAGTTGACCCCTAACCTCTTGAGTGTAGTACATCGTGAGATTTACCCCTACACTGCGTCTGCCTCACTCAAATCTGATGACGTAGTTCAAGGAAATCAGTTCGGGAGTCAGGCATCGCTTTTGAGGTAAGAAGGAAGTCTAGTGGAAAAGATCCTATATTTACTTAGCTTGAAAGGCGGAACTCCAGAACACTTCCTTCTCTGAACATCGCTAAGCAATTCTGTACAAAGGAGGGGGGGGGTGGCAGAAGGGGACAAGAGGTTGGCAGCGGGTGGAGCAAGATACGAGGAGTATATAGACTGAGAACATTGGGAGACATGAAATCGAAGTTTTGAAACCGTATAAAATAGCTCACGCAGTCGGGACAACCCCACAAAAGCAAACGGCGCGATTGATGCTAAACAGTCCAAAATGGCGTAATTCAGTCCACCTGAAAAGGGATTATCGTCTATTGTCAAAAGAAATGTAGGCACAATTCGGCTTGGTGGGGGCATTTCGCTGGTTCCCATAGACTCAATGCCGATACTTCCTGTGAGCCATCTGTTACAGCCTCTTGAATTAAGTTGTACAGTAAGAGCTTGTCGCACTTGGACAAAATCACGCGGGTCTTTTTAAAGGGTGAGAGTCAGCCCGGCACTAGTAAAGAGAAACCGAGCGAACTAGAAGCATGTCTCCCCCAATGCCGAACACGTGCCGTGTACTGAAGCCATAAACCTATTCGAAACTAACCTATGAGGGATATCATGCCGCATTATTGCTTTCTGTGGTGTTGGCATTGCCACAGTAGATGACTTCTTCTGCGGCTGGAGTAAGAATATCCGCCACACGGATTTCGACTGGTAATCCCTGCCATGATTCCCTTGGGGGTGATGACGCTATAAAGGGATTACTATATACGAGATCGGTTGACAAATGACGACCGGTGAGTCTTCGGCAGCGGAGGGGATCAGTGTTTTCGGCGCATGGCAGTACTTGCATTTCAACAGCATATTTGCCACGTACTTCTGAGGGTTGACCCAGGACGGGATTTATCACCTTTCTTTTTCTCTTCTAGCTCCTTCAGCAGGACGGACTTCTCATTTTCCAGTTCCTCGACAATTACAGGATCCACCACCTCCTAAATACTTGGGGCACCACCTCCTAAATACTTGTGGGCATCGATAACTGAACCATGGAAATTGAAGCAGTGTTCATACTCCGCGAAGACGAGCGTCAACGCGCTGCAACTGCAACAGCGCTAAAATCCCTCTGACGACGAATGCAGCCGCAGACGGGAGTCGCTTGTGTTCTAAAAAAGATAGGGGAACAGGAGAGTACGCGCTGCTTAATCACGCAGTCCGCTATCGATCGGCACTGGCCGCCGGGGCTTCGGGAGAGTATAAAAAGATGGGAGTGTACCTGATTGTGTGGGCAAACCCTGCCCTCCTGCTACCCTATGCTCCCTCAAAACACACAAGTGATTGGTGCAGATCGATTCCTGTCTGCGACTGCATTCGCGCTTTTAAGACTGGAGCGCTGTTGCAATTACAGCGCGTTGTCGCGCGATAACGCGTCATCGCGAAGTCTAAACGCAACCTAGGAAACAACATACCAGTGAGCTCTCCGATGGCGTTCGAAGAAGAGTGCTGCGTCTGCTAAGCTTAGGCATGTCTTTCGCTTTCACTTGTGACTGCAGATACTCTTCAAGCTTTTCTTTCTCCCTCAGAGTCTCCTCCAAATTCATCACCTCGTCTTCTAGCTTGTTCTGAAAAGCATAGACCATCAAATTTCAGGGCAACTATTCAAGAAATCAATCGGTTCAACTATAAACTTCCTCACAATTCGCTCTTCGTTGACGCCGAGCTGTTCCGCCATCTCTTCGCACATTTCTTTAGAATGTTCAGCTTCATTTTTGTAACGTTCAATCTTCGCCACGGCATCTGCCAAACCACTACGCAGCTTTTTGTTATCGTTCGTGACTTCCAGTTCACGTGCGACAGCAGCAGAGACCTAAATGAGGTACTCATGAAACAAAAACTAGAATCCCTCTGGGAGGGGGAGGTCGTATTTGCTCGCCATTTGAGGGAAGGGTGTTTCAACTTGAGAAAAATTGATAAAATTGGATGGTCAGACAGAGGTAGCATGGAAAAGAGAGTAGTGGGTTGCATCAGAGGAAATTCGGTGATCCTATTCTGCAGAAAATTTCCCTAACGACGGGGAGTGCCGTGATTGTAAGTCGCCGGTAATGGTATTCAAATACGATTTCGTAGACGCAGTATCGATCAGGGAAGGAAAGAAGTGTCAGTGAAGAAAAAGCAGAGCAAATCATGGAATCGCTCCACATGAGACCTTCCTATTAGACAACAAAGACAGGCGCTGTTTGGCGACAGGGGGGGGGGGGGGGCATTTTGCACTTTCAACGACTTCCCATCGACGTGTCGACCCATCTAGACAGCCTCTTCTCGAGTTGACAGGTTTTACCATGACGAGCTTGCTCCAGCTTCACAAGAGTTCACAGGTTTCACCAGAGTGAGACTTGTAAACCAGAACTAGTGAAGCAACGAAAGTGCAAAATGCCCCCCGTCGGCAAACTGCGCCCGACTGTCATCACTAGACGGGAATCTAACTTCGAAAAGATAGAGCCCCACGGGAGAGGGGCGAGTATGGAAGGACAGAAAGACGAGGTAATAAACCGTCCCTAACGGAGAACAGTGATCTCAGGCTGCGTTCATACTTTGCGACTCGGCGTTTTGGGAGATCCAGCGTTTTTGAACAAATCGGCTTTTCACGGTGACGTTTTGAGCGAGAAGAAAAGTATAGGTATCGATCGCCAGCGTTTTGGGAGAATCACCGTCTTGAGCGAATTGCTGTTTAGGCGCTGACCGATACTAATACCATCCTTTTCGCTCAATACCGATTTGCTTGCAACGCTGAGTCGCAAATAGGGTCACCTCGCCAGGCCCAGGGAGGGGATTGTATCCAGACATATTATCGTGAAATGTGTCTTTAGGTGTCGAAAGACTACGGTCCCAGCCTGACCAGAACGAGAACGGGAGCACACTGATCTCGGGTAATATCCTCGTCGTGGATTGGGGAAAGAGCAATGAATGTCATGTAATCGTACCTGTTCCTGCATCTTTCTCATTATCCAGCTTCAATTCGTCCAGTTGTCGCTTCAGGCTACGAGATGTGCTCTCCGTTTGAGCCAACTTTGTATTCAACTCATCGATCTGTTAAAAGAACGTACTATAGCAGTGCCGCCAGAGGAGATAGGCTGGGTGAAAAAGGAACAGAAATACCTTCAGCACATAAGTCTCGTTATCAGTGACATCCTTATGCTTGGTCTCACTAATCTGCCGCGCCAATTGAGCCAATTCCGCTCGGTAGTCGTTATGAGTCTCACGGAGTTCATCCTGAATTGTTAGTTTTGGAAACAGCAGAACGAGAAGACACGGAAAACCCACATTCAGATAGCGGATTTTCATTTCCAAACGCTCCTTCTCCGCTCTCAACTGATTGACCTCGACCTCAGATGACTTTTGGCGCTCAAGCTCGCGTTCCGTTTCACGCAGCTAAACGATTATGAGACATAACATTTTCACTTTAAATTCACCACTTTTCAAACCAAATTCACCACCACTTTTCAAATCAAATTCACCACACTTATTAGACCGGGCAATTCATCAACCAGATCACGCCAGACACTGCGAGCCCCGCCCGGCGGCCAGATTGTCAGATCGTGTTTCATAACTTCCGCTTCTGTGACTTTCTTGTCCTTTCCCACAAACACTTTGACTGAAAACGACTGGACATCGACACATGGCCGACTCCGCCCATTCTCTAAAGGGTTTGGCAATCTAGGCTCCGCCCCCTTGGCCACGCCCACTTGCTTTTTGCGGAATTTTGATATTTTTTCAAAATTTTTGCATTTTTGGACTGCTACGTGAAGCCCCGCCCACTGTGAGAGGCTCCGCCCACTTTGAAGAAGCCCCGCCCACTTCAAAAAATGGTGCAAATCGGCAGTATTGAGTCTCGTAGTGCTTGTTCGTGACAAGCTTTGCCTGATTTACTTGTTCCGAGTGACGAACGAGAACCTGGCCAGCAAGTCGAGACACTATACTGCCGATATGCACCTTTTTAGAAGTAGACGGGGCCTCTTCAAAGTGGGCGGAGCCTCTCACAGTGGGCGGGGCTTCACGTAGCAGCCCAAAAATGCAAAAATTTTGAAAAAAATATCGAAAGTCCGCAAAAAGCAAGTGGGCGTGGCAAAAGGGGCGAGAAATAGAGAATCGGCGGAGTCGGCCATGTGTCGATGTCCAGTCGTTTTCAGTCAAAGTGTTTGTGGGAAACAGCAAAAGACAAGAAAGTCACAGAAGCAGAAGTTATGAAACAAGATTTGAAAATCTATGTCCGCGCTGACAAGTAGGCGTGGCCGTCGGGGCGGGGCTCGCAGTGGTGTCTGGCGTGATCTGGTTGATGAATTGCCCGGCCTAATAAGTGTGGTGAATTTGATTTGGAAAGTGGTGGTGAATTTGGTTTGAAAAGTGGTGAAATTTAAATGTGTGAAATGGTATGTACAGGATAGCAAATTGGTGGAGATGATTCAACCGTAGTATGATCACTTGTTTACCTGGGTCATTCCTGTGTGCATTATCCAAACTTTCTGCCATCATTGCATCAGATCGGCTTCTAAGCTTCCCTAGAACAATGCTTAAATAATAATGATAAAGGTAGTGGATAAGCTATGTGACCCTGCGATCATCGCCGGCTTTCTGAGATGCGCTACGGACATTTTTTGCCCTTATACTTTGGAACTGTAACGCTTATTCGCGGGAACCAGTCGATGTAGAAGTCGGAGTTTTATCCTCCCAGCTGAATGCTGTATGGCCTATATATTGACTCGCGAGGATCAGTTGATCTACGGAGGCATATTTTCCTTAGTAGAAGGAAGGCCCCTGTCGGCCCAGTCGGGGCAAATCTGCAGTTCGACCTCCCGGACCACTTGTTCTACAGCGCCACCTGCCACTACACCACTTCCGCCCATAATTGATAGGTATTGGATATATGCCACAAACTCTCTATAATGCGTCAATCTGTTCAAAATTCACGTCGAACACGAACAGGCACGTCGAATGTAAGATAATATTTACAGCCTGGTGGCTGTCATTGCGGGTCATCCAGTACTGAAGTCAGAATTTCTGCCTAGCCCTACGCGCAAAGCAGTTCTGAACAGGCAGTAGTGGAGTGAAGCGCGCCAATAGACGGACATCGTTTGATAGGGCCGACATGCCCACCCTTACAAGGGAGGTCTTTCAGGTCGTGGCGCGCTTTTTGGAAATGGTTTGTTGCTTGTTGTAGGGGTCCATACAAGGATCACAAAAATGGGTTTCATTTTTGCTATGCGTTTCTGGGTAGGTCAAAACTGAGTGAAAAGAATTTGACGAGAAATCGCGATTTTAACCGTGTTAATGGGCTCTGTTGTAGCTGTAACTTTGACAGTGCATAATTCATGAGGTGTCCCTTCACTATGTATTGAAAAGATAGCAAAGTAAAGCCAATAAGAAAGTGGACGGAGGGGAGTAATACCGAAGTTACTTGAACGATTCTCGCAACCGCTGTTTCGTGGTCGGCAGATGGCGGAGTGGATAGTGCGGTGGGCTCTCGCGAAGAAGGTTCTTGGATCGGATCCCATTGGCGACTAACTCTTTGCATTTTTCGGATACTTTAATTATCGTTTTTCCGGTTTTGGATTTTACGACACGCTTTTGACGGACACAGCGCAGCCTAGCGCCGACTTGCTGCAAGAGCGTTCTTCCACTGAATTGTTGCCAACCCGCACGCAGGGGCTGTTAAGCGCTCATCTCGAGGTGAAAATTTTTGCTGAAAGTCTGTATATAGAGGTTATCAATGGCCCTGATGACGATTCTGACCTTTAAAATTGGCGTCTAGGTTATTTGGCGCCAACATGGCTCTGAACACTCCTCTCACGCCAGCTGCGGGTTGGGATGCTGCGAGAATCTCTTGAGAAACTACAATGCTGCCTCACTATGTGCCAAATAAAGTACTTTTTTACCTTGAATTGTATTGTTTTCGATGCAGTGTCGACGGAGGTCTCATCTGCTATGCATACTTAACATTATGAATAGAAAAAGCCTCGGAAAAAAGGTTCAAAATCGCTTGTCCGCAGCAAACTTTGCACTCAGTTTTTGACCTACCCAGAAACGCATAGCAAAAATGAAACCCATTTTTGTGATCCTTATTCGGACCTCTACAACATGCAACAAATCATTTCCGAAAAGCGCGCCACGACCTGAAAGACCTCCCTTGTTAGTACAATCTGCTTCGCTGCGGATGCTTGGACGTGGCAGGGGAGCAATGTTTATCGTGGCTCCAGCCCGTTCTTCACCTACTACTTTCGATAGAGGAAACAGGGTGAAATGGTGTCTGACGCGACTAGCACACGCCAAGCCTTCGCCCCCGTGCATCCGCAGCGAAGGCTTAGCACATGTAAAAAGGTCTGTAGGAAAAAACGGCCACGGATAATCAAAGAAAATGAGATGGCCTCGGAGTCGGCCAATACATCATCACTGGTTTTAAAATACTTACTCAAGAATAAAGGGGCAGGCAATCGCAATTCGCAGCTCTGACGGGCGTCGCGTGCGGCAAATGACGATGTTCCCGACCATAGACTGAGCGTCAAAAGACATCGTGTAAACGCAAAATAGCCTCACATGTCTGCCTAGACGAAGCGCGATTTACGATTGTCTTGACCGTCTCCCCACATTCAGTCTCACTGGATCTGATGTTACTGAAAAGGCAAATCCATACCCTAAACTGCTCGCACTGCGCGTCCACAATTTCCACCATTTGAGAGAGCTCAATCATCTTTGCCTCAGACTTCTTCAATTCTTCACGTAATTCACGATTGATACTCTGCTCAACAGATACATCTCCTTGTTGTTGCTGGGCTGAGCTTAGCTGTAACAAATTGACGATTACCTCGTAGTCTTACGAGGAATGAGCTTCGCCAAAAAAAAACAAAGGGGCGTGGATTGAATCGCTGCCAGTGCGGCCTTTTTCACCGACGATGTGATCCTGAGTCTGCTACGATTGGTGGAAAAGGCTGTTCTGGCTGCGTTCCAGCTCACGCTGTCTTATATACCCAATCTTTTGCGGGGATCACAGGTATATAAACAACTCACAGCGTCTCCAAGTTCTTTTGCCTTTTGCTGCTCAGACTGGAGCTCGCTCTTCAGCCGAGTCACTTCGCCTTTGAGATTCTCCTCACGTCGTCGAGACGAATCCAACTCTGCTCGCAGATTCTCTACCTCTTTCTCATCCATTTTCTTCGATTCCAGCTTTGAAATACAGAATGAAAAAGGGGGTCTTCAGAAGAAACCGATCAGATTCTCCTTACCAATTCAAGTTTTTCCTTCTGCTTGTTGTAATCTCTGCGAAGTCCTATTAACTCGCACCTAAGCGCTGCCTTTTGTTGTTTGATCTGAAACAGAAAATGTAACGTTGACAAGAAAAGCAAACTAGTTTCATACCTTGTTAGACTCCTCGAGCAAGTATTTATGGGTTAGTGATGAGCTACCCTCTATTTCGACAAGCTTTTTCTGTAATTCCACGAGTTCCGCTTTAGCCGCTTCAGCGTTACCTTGGGCCTCGGCCAGTTGCTGAAACATGGTACTAAAGTACATGAAAAGGAGAAAAGAAGTAGACCAGTAGAACAAGTAAACCAGCGAAAGAAGTGCAGGATTTCCTCTGGTATTTCATCTCCAAAGGTGAAATAATCGCGCTCAAAATAGAGAAAATCCAACAAAACTTTGAAAATACGATTCTTGGTCTGTTCTAGATATTACTTTCGCTACTGTAGGCCGAATAGCACCGGAACGAATAGAAGCAACGCAGACTGTTTCAAATTAGAGCAAATCGCGCCGAGTCTTATCGAACCGCGGGAGATTTTAATCCCATAATCATTGCGATACGGCAAGGGCCTTAGCAAACAAATTAATAACTTCTGAGTTATGGAAAAAACGCCTTACAGTAGCCAGGATTAGATCCTGGACCTCAGCCATACCCGGCTAAAGTGCTGATCAGACCTTTATTTGGTAAGTTTGACAGCCATACTCTGTGAAGTGTGGAGCCCTACTTTCCAGTCAAGGCATCGCGTGTCTTGAAGTGCGTTCATACTGTGTGTCAGCGTTTTGAGCGTACGCTAGTCGCTTATGCAAAGTATGAACGCTTTCTCAAGCTCTCTAAGAACATCACACCAAAAGGAGAATTGTAGTGATGAAAAACTTTGAAAAAAAAGAAATGTCAATGGAGGCCATCTCAAGCGTGATGCAGTCCCCCTACAAGTCCTACCCACTCATACCAGAGATATATTTTAAGAATGCGGGTGATAAGTATTTAACCAGTACACACTGCTAATCAAGTAATATAAGAAATCAATACCTTTGCTAGTGTGCTCTCCTTCTCCTCATATTCCATAACCTTGCCTTCAAGGAACTTATTAGTAGCTGTGAGTTCACCGATCTTGTGTTGGATGTCAGCTACTTGCTAAATTCGAGGAGTAGTCTTTCAGACCAACAAAACTAAAGAAAAAACATAATATAAAGTCTAAACGTCTCATACATAGGGTGATTGAAAGAAACGCCAAGGTAAAAGAGTGTCCTACAGTTACATTACAGTGGCATCCACTTACCACAAGCAACTCAACACCGCATGGGAGAATATTGATTGTGACCTGACCAACCGCTAATGATTGAATGCTGCACTAGCGCTATCATTTTGCTTTATCATTGTCTACTATCAAGAGGCCTTTCATTCGTTTTACTGAGAAATCAAAACCGGCTGATCAGTGCCCTTCAGGGATGCGCCAGGAATTCCACGTCCGTTCAGAATCGTGGACTCGGCCTATATGCCAATCTGGGCTGCCCGCAGATGTACGAATCAGTATTTTAATTTTAGCAGATGAGTTTTGTACCGATTTGCTTGCCCCCGAGGAATGGAAGACTTGCTTGATACCGAGCGGGAGCTGACCCAAGATCTGATCACCAGCTCGTGCGCGTGGAGCTAGGCAGGGATAGCCAAGTGGTTAAGAATGGAGTCTCATCTCTGTACTCCGAGCCGTCAGTGCGATCCCTGCCGAGGCACAAACCATGCCTTGCAAAAATGGATAACGATACCAGCGTCAGGCCCAGGTTGACAGGCCGGCTGATGGAGAAACCCGTCACAACAATCATGACAAGTCGCAAAAGTATCAGTGTTAATGCTAGGACGTCACCCGGAAGTGGCGCGCAGAACCCTCGCCCGAGTTCTGTGGTCAGTATGCGAGGGCTACCGAGGGGTGAACGACCTCGGCCAAAGAAGCTAGTTCGAATTGGGACCCTGAATGTGGGATCGCTTTTGGGAAGTCTCGAGGGGTTACCGACTTTACGAGACGCAGAAATATCCAAGTCCTATGCCGTTAGGAAAGGTCGATGAAAGGGTGCGAAGGCTCGCGAGATTGAGGAAAATACCAAAATCTTTTCACAAGGCAGAGAA
>MU914087.1:0-21251 GCA_036418165.1 Cooperia oncophora | reverse complement strand
ATCATACTGTAGAAACTTTCTGAGACCGCGTTCAGAGTCATCGAGAAAGTCTCGAAGGGTCCCATTTGGTAGTTGGGAGGGGTGGCTCGTATTAGACGTGACGAAATTTTTGACTGTTACTCTAAAAGTTTGGAACTTTACTGATTCTGATATTTGACCGGAGATGTCCAAATTCCTTTTCCCTCACTGGGCACACAGTGGGGGAGGTAGTATTGTTGAGGGAAACGAAGGGGACGTAACGAATAGGCAACGCGGGACTTATAGTGTAGTTCGCTGCGGACGGTTGGGCGTGTCAGTGCGGCTGCGTTTGGCGCGGTGCCAAACTCGTTCTACACCAGTTGTTGAAGCGGGCAAGTGACAATACTGTATCATATCCTTCGTATTACTAGTCTTCTACCACTTTTTGTCGCAGACGCTCTTCAACAAGAAGGCAGAGAACGGCTTTGATAGGGTGACACACTCATACTGGCTGACACGCCCAACGTCCACGGCGCCCACGTCCGCAGAGAACTATAGTGGAGACCATCTCAATTTTGCTGACGGCATTGCTCTATTAGTAACGACCATTGAAAAGCAAGCAGGGTAAATGGTGGCTGATTTCTACTGTGCGTGTGGGAAGGGCGGTTTCCTCTGACGAAGATGTTGTTCCCGGAATGGGCTGGTTTCTGATTTCCCAGTCTCGCCTAAAGAAGCGTATACCATGGATGCTGTAGCTAGACCTACCTGAGTCGAGAAATCAGTACGATAAACGATCCAGCACCACTGATGGGCAGGATAAAGCAAGCGGCTCTAGAAGCATTGAAGAATATAAGAGAGTGTAGCGAGGAAGACAAATAACATCCAGCCAGAGTGCATGGCCGTCTCTTCCGCAGTCCTTCCTGCCCTAAAGTACTGATCGGAACTGGACATCGCTCGAAAGATGAACATGCATTTATTCATCCCATTAGAAAAAGCGATGCTCGGTCTTTGCCGCTTCACTCAAGTGACAGGGTTCAAGCTTTGACTCGTCGACGATCGAAGATCAAGGAGGCAGCCGCACTCCCTAGTTTCTCGAGGATCAGGTGGACCGGAAGCGTCTTTCGGTTCGAGCATGACCGCTGGACCAGAGCGATTACTCAGTGAATTCCGCGGGATGTCAAACCAATATGTGGGCGACAGCCACACTTCTTTAAGGAAGCTCTGAACGATGGATATACACGTAATTCATCATGCCCTAGAGCACTGGCAGGACCCATCAACTCTGGCGCGGTGCAGAGACGAAGTGAGATGTTACTGGCGCCCGTCCGAGTAGGTCGATGATCAACGGGAGCTCAAGTGACAGGTGACAGGCTCGGAGCTGCGTGATTCTGAATGACATCTCGAGTGTTTGAAGAGTAACAGGGATTTTGATCAAAGAAGTTTATGGACGCTACATACAGCTTTACTTATCACACGCTCTGAGCAGGTTAGTTGAGCTACAGCCTACGAGTATGGTAGCGAGCGCAACTAATGACTTCATTTCGCAGGTAAACAACAGGTGTTTTGAAGCATCGTTACTAATCAGTCGAGGCATTCATTCGTGCGGAATTGCTAGTATGGGAGCGAAGAGGGTTGTTAGGGGCGAGGGTGGCTACTAAGAGGTTGGTGATCATTGCTCAGCAGCCACAATGCCCAGACATTTAGACTTCTACATATCGGAACAAAGTCCTGATGGATGGGCAAAACTTAAAATGGAGTCATGATTTAGTAATAGGTGGCTGTGCACTTGCGAGAGCCCTAAGTCAGTAGTAGGCCCAACAATGCTTTATTCCGGAGCCGAAACATCTATTAGCGAATGGTTTTATTTTTCGGAGAAAAACTTCCTCCTGTCATTTCTCTCCTAGAGGAAACATTTTCTGCGTCCATTAGAAAGTGCAATCTATTGGGCCTGAATCAATTAAGCTTTACTGGTCACTGTGCCCCTCTTGGAGGAGTTGTGCACGCAACGTCGATTTTTTTGCGTCTCCTCACAAAAGAGTTGCACGCCGTAGCCTTTCAAAGCATTTGCAAAGTTCCGCACAAAGTAGTTTTTGACCCCGGAGATGCAAACCTTCAGAAACCTCTGGTAGAGAACCTGCAGGCTAATGGGCGCAGCCAAAATGACATTCAAAGTCTAGTTAGTGGGGAGGTGCGGTCATGTGCAATAGGACATGGCCGCACCTCCCTAGTACTAGACTTTGAATGTCCAGGACAATTTTTCAGGGCAAATTGAAGAAAGAAAACATGAGTCTAACGTCTCACGTCAAACCTGTTGCAAATGCGCACAGGCTGCATTAACTCGCTTCTGTGTAAGGGTTTCGAAAAAAAGGAGCCTGGTAACTGGCAATAGTTCCATGTACAACCTACTACGGCGCCAGCAGTTGCGACTGTTTCGCAGGTAGAATACCAATTAAGAATACTGTTTTCGAATTTTGGGAAATTATCATCCCAAGAAATGGAATTCTTAATTCGGTGTGTTACTCCCATAAGAAACGGTTCTCGAAGCACCAGTTTTTCAAGGATCACCCTGTGCCCCTTTTCTATTACGGAAGACCAGGTTTGTCTAGACTATGACCGATCTTTTAAAGTCATTGTAAGTACATACATACCAGAGCGTATTCAAACGCGATTCCGACACTGAAGATCCCCGAAAGTGACTGATCAGCGCCCAAGAGCTTCATCCTTTATGCTTTCACTTCTTCTTGCCGATGCCATTTATCTCAATGAATTTTCTTCGAATATCCAAATCTCTTAGGAGCGATGAATCACCCAGACTATGTATTTCCACAACAAAAACGTAACAAGTTCGAGCAGCCAAAAAGTGTCCTGCCTATTGAAAATAACGTGTCATGAAGAACAGCCTATAACGCTTATCGCTGGAATAAGAGGTTGTTTTGAGAGAACTCTCGGTCCCCTAAAGGTTGCAGTTTCACTCAGAATTCGATTTCCACAAATCCATAAGGAGAAGAGAAACAGCACATCGCTTCTACCACTTTTCAGTTATCTATAGGGTGCAAAAGTCCATAAAAAAGAGCTCAAGAGTTCAAGAGTTGAGCTCTTATTTTCTTATGGAGCGGCGAGTTTCTGTTGAGACAGAACTAGAAAAGGGATAGGTTGTCCTATGGAAACCTTAAAGGAGCTAGGAAGGAAATAGGTATCACAATTCAAGAATAATTTCTTTTATATTCCGGCGCTCAACAATTTCGTCAAGCTCGAAAACACATTCCAATCTTTACATTTCTGTCAAACAGTGAAGAAAAGCTGCTCGATCCCTTGTGCGGATTCCTGCCGAGCACGAGGTGAATGGATGCGGACCTGCGGTACCGTAATACTTCCTCCACTTGAAAGTGCGAACGGGGTCCGAAGGCAGTGATATGCCGCTCTTGACATCACAAATCGCCAAACCAACGGACCAACATCCGCTCGACGAGGCAAAGGTGCAACTATAGCCAAGTGCGCTACTTGACTGCGCCCTCTTCCTTTTTGCTGTTCTCTACACTTGTCCGTGGTAGACAGCATACCGTTCATGTTGCTCGCAGTAGATCTGACGCACATGCCGGCACATTGCGAAGTGCGGGGGCGATCCAGAACGAAATGTGGCTATCACCACCACGAACCTGTCGTTAAGGAAAATTTTGCAAAATACCAAATTCCTCAACATTTCCTCCTCTGGTGCTACCTTTGCAACCTTTTTTAACAGGTTTCAAAGAGTCCCCTCCCCTCACTTTTTCCCCAAAAAGCTGCCGTTGAGCGAGGGGTAGGGTGGGAGGTAAAGGGAATGGCACACCTGAAATGGGAAAACCGAGGAGAAACAGCAACTAAAACCTTTTCTGTAAGAGCGCAGCCATCCCCTCGCTGTGATCCCTGACCGTACGATGAACGAAGATTGATGCAGGCGCTTTATTGGCGCTGAGTTTCGGCGAAAATTGTCTTTTCGGAGCCTACAAAGCCGAAGCATATCATTGAACCAACTCACCCAGTAACCATTCAAACTACGATAAGAAACGGTTTGGTGAGTGATCGTAAAACTAAGTCGTAAAACCACTATCCCTTTCACGGATGTAAACGGTACGGATTTAAACGGTCCAAAGACTGCATAAAGCTTTATATGTTCTGAAACTGCGAGGTTTCCTTCTGGTTCGCTCCCACACTCGGTTTTCTTACGGTAGTTTGAAATGGTTGCTGGGTGAATTGCTTCGATATGATATGATTTAATTTTGCGAACTCCGTAGGTGACCATTTTTGCCGAAAGAACAGCGTAATAAAGCGTGTAGCGGTATCAACCTCAAAAGGCTAATAAACCAGGAAATGTTTCGCCTGTAAGATTATTATAAAGCAGTTCATAGAATTCTCTGCTCTTCTACCTGTACTCGGTGGATGAACTGACTCATAATCAGAGAACATTTTTCAGTTACACGTGAGCAAAAGTACAATGCAGTGGCTCTTGACGTGGACGGAAGGCGGGGCAAGGGGCGGACAGCAGAAGAAGTTTGCCCATGGCGCACATCATGAGAGTTCACGTCGCACAAATTGGCACGATGCACGGAAGACTCATGGCGAAACATTTCGAAATGTTGGTCTATGCGTAGGTGGACTCGCTTGCTCACGAAAAGATGTATAAATTGTAAGAGCCTTAGCGGCTCAGACAGAGATATACGCGATTCAGATGAATCACGCTAAGAATATATGATGAATGTTCAGGAATGTGCGAAGAATGCGGGAGGATGGTAACGTCCGAAGGAGGAGCTTATGGAGGCTGTGCTTAAGGATGACATCGGTGACCCCGCTAGGCCTCGAGCCTGAGGCCATGCGTCCGCTGGACTGACGGCTTACGGCCACTATGGCCATATTTTTGATACGGGGTACATAATAATAGATATGTATATTCGGTGTTTGTACACACACGAGGAACCTAAGTGAACGGGTTGAGGTTGACTCATCCATAAGCAGGTTCCCGTGAAGGTTATCGCTTTGGTACTCAAATAGAACAGCCGCCTAGCTGCTTGGACGTGCTACGGGTCGAGTGGATTTTCAAAAGTGCTGTTTCATTCAAGCCGTGTTAGACCCTCAGGAATATGCAGGAATTGAAACCAATACCCATATAGAGCCACCAAATCCTGCTTACCCCGCCCGCCTCCCTTTGACCAATGTAAGTTCCAAGGGTAGCACCAATGACCAAACCTTTTGGTCTCCACGGCAGGTACCCCATTTCAGAGAGGCTAAAGTTTGAAGCAAAGCCTCGAGGGCAACGAAATCGATGTTCATGACTGCTAGGATGGAAAAAGCAGCATTTTTTTTATGAGAAAAAGAGAAACCCTAGGAACTGAATTGAGACAATTACTGCCAATCTGATGAGGGGCTCTTTGACATCAAAGGATGTAGCGGTCATCACCGAAGGGCGGATGGTATCTGAAAAGTGCCAGCACTACTTCTCGTCGAAGGTTACAGCTAGACATCAGTGTGGGTAGCTCTGATAAGTTAGCGAAAAGGTAAGAGGACAAAGGGAAACGGAATCAGCAACGCTTCTTGACCATTTCACCAAAACTCGTCCAATAAATCACAACTTACCCTTCCCTGGTCTACTTTTCGAAATTTAGTTTTCAGTCTGGCCAGAAAAATGTCCCTGGGAAAGACTGCTGACCCGGTGAGCAGGAACATTATATTTTTTGCAGAAAGGCATTACGACAAACACCATGCTGGAGCGCATTTATCGAAATTAACACGTCACCACTGACGGGGCTGCTAGGCGCGTCCGTGACACGTGGGTGTGACATTTGTGTTTAGTGGGTGAAACTACCCCCGAGAAGAAAATTCCAGTCAAGTCTACCTCCGCCAACAAATTTCGAGAACAACTGAGGCCGAAATCCGAAGTAAAGCAGAAAAGAGAAGTAAACGCTGTTACTTCTGACCATAACCAACTTCATTGTTAAGTGCGTTTCTATGGCGACTCCAAAAGTTTTTCGTACAGTCGGAATGGAAGTAGACGCACGAGGCGATTGCAAATAGGCAGAATTCCAGCTACGACGATTGCCTGGCACTCGCCAGCGTTGAGATTCATCGTCAAACATTGACGAGTCACAAGAAAGTACACGCGATGAAACGCAAAGAGAAGATCGCCGTTCGTTCCTATGCTGACTAACCAACCAGTCATTAGAAGAACTTGCCTACGAAATGAGGTCCGGAAACCGTTTCTCCAGACAGAAATGATTGGGAAGGATTGCGAAACAGAAACTGCCCTCATCCCTGAGAAAGAAGCTCGATTCCATGATGAGAAACAGAAAAAGGAACAATGGGAATTGGGAACAATGTCAGGCTTGCACTGCATGGTAATCAGACCTTCGAATTCAAGTTCTGAACGGAAGAAAACCGAGCATTTCTGCTAATGCAGAATCGAAAATGGGCTGTAGAACCACGATTCGAGTGTGGAAAGGTCCATCACGGCTAATGCCGTTTGGACGCGTTGATTTTTGGCTGCGAGCTCATTTTTAAAGTGCTTGAATCATCAAATCCGCTAAAAGCTTGTATATAGAGGTAGTCTCACATCCTGATTACGACTATGGCGTTCACCCTTGACGCTGGTGCTAGTGGGCACATCACGATTATCTTCCCTCTGCTAAAGCTGAACCCAGACGATAATCGCAGTGTCCTCCATTAGCGCCAGCGCCAAGAATGAATGTCATATTTCTGAACAGGATGGTGGATTACTCATATATACAAGTTTTCAGCGGATTTGGTGATCTGGGCACTTTAAAAATGAGCTCGCAGCCTAAAAGTCACCGCGTCCAAACGCTCGCCTTAGTCCTCCAGCACTTGCTGCAGTAATGCTTGTCCACTACAGTAATCGCGATTTAAGCAGAAAACTTTTAAAAAGCCTCGCCGCCTCATAATCTTGGTGCCATTTCTTGATCCAAGTTCTTCGTTACATTGCGGCCACGGCATCAATGGCAAGTGGCACAATAATCTAAAAGAGGAGTAGGTATTAAAACACCTAGTTAGAACGGAAATTCGGCGTCCATCAGCAGAACGCTTCGCGCCTTTTCACGGAAAATTTGGCGTTTACCCCGTATAGCGCCTAACAGCGCTAATCTACCTGACCCGGACGCCCACCCGCCGCGGCGCCTTGCCCACAAAAGATGCTGATGCTTTCATACTTATAATGTAGTACTTGTGATTATATGAGATATCTGCAGCCTTACCGTAAGCGGCTGGATTGCCCACGAGTACCAACGGACAACTCCCCGAGTTTATGTCTGAGCCATTATAGAATGAAGGTTTTTTGTAGGTTGTTTGCGTAGACCATTTCATCCACTCATTTTGCTTTTTGGCGATTTCCCCCCCCCCCTATATATCATCCCTGCTATCATTTTAGATCGAGTACCGAATTATCGCGCCCTATGCCTTTTAGGGTATGCGGTGTAGGATAACAATTGTGAGCCGGGAGAAGGAGTTCTGCGGGGGGGGGGGACAGACCGCTTCTCCCCTCATCATGAAACTTCTGTCTCATGGCTCCGGCAAGAAGGTTTTCTAACTATTTATTGGATCAATAATGTTTACGGTTATTGTAAAAGCCTCGGATGTCTACGTTACAACGCTGCACTTTACTACTCATTGCCGAAAACGCTACAAAGAAAGAAACTCATGCGGTGCACTTGATCTAGCACTACAAAGATCACAACTCTCGACTGGGGAGATTAATTGCATTATTAGTTATGTACGCGACACTTTGTGAAGAGAGATTACTTGCAGGTTGTTCGCTATGAGTTCCCCCCTCACTAGAGTATGGAGGAACTAAAGCAAGGAGGCAGACTAAGGGCACAACAGTCGATCGCAGCTGTGTCGCCCAGCTGAAACCGGCTGCTTCTTTCAGACGCCTGTTTCCTTCATTCAGAGGAATTCTGTTTTGAATGGTGTAAATTACGTGCCTACTCTTCAAAACAATCGCTCACAACACAAAATAATAAGTAACGAAGAAAACAATGACGATGAGAAAGGAGAAAGGAGGCAGACAGGGGATATCTCGCATAAAGGATAAGGTATGCATGAAATTGCTTATATGGGCATGGCGGAAGCAAATGGATTTTTCTTGAAAAATATTCAGTCGGCAACCAAGGGGAAAGGAATAGGCAAGGCGAATTTTCAAAGAGACGTGCAATTCTCGTCTGATACTTCAATTTTGTACAGGTTCCTTCAGACCATGTCGCATGTAGGGGAATCCCCAGCGGGGTCGTATTTGGTCGCCTTTAATCGCCTGGGGGTAGGAGTGATGTCGTATTTAGCCTGAGAAAATTTTTTGAATAGTCGATTCTCCTCGCTTCACTGATGCTGTATGGGGGGTTGTACTTGCTCGTTGCCGGGAGAGGGGGGGGGGGCATTCGCATTTGAAAGAAAATTGCAGCGTTGGAAAAAAATTTCCCCGATTGCTGACTTTTGCGGTTTTTCCCTTTTACATGTGCTATATCTCTCCCCCTCCTCGGACATGCGGCAAGAGGATCGTAATTCGCCGCGCCGGTGAGCGTCGCGTGGGACGTCGCATCCGCTAACGACGACTTAAATTAGTATTGATCGAGAACAGACAAAGTAAGTATGACCAAAAATAGACATAAGTGTCCACCGGTCCTTGTCTACATGGAATCCGACGAATCTCAAATCTAATCGAAAGGGTAAAGCAAATTAATCATTGCCGCGCGCGACGAAGCGGCAGTCCACGATTCTATTGCCCGTTCTCCCCCCCCCCCGCTCAGCAGCAAAATTTTGGAGGAGAACTAGTAAGCTTTCGAGAAATCCCGGAAAAACTAGGAAAGTGGTAGAAGTTGGGAAAATCTAGGAAAGTGGTAGGGTGGAGGGCCGCATCAGAGGCAGGGAACCAGGAAGGGGTCGTATTTTCCGAAAATTTCTCTAGCGGCAAGACGAGCCCTGGTTTCAGTAGTTGGTGGAAGTAACTTGTTCAGCTTCAAATTTCTGCCTGAATTTACATGAGTTTGAGAGATTTCTTGCACTTTTAGCCCTTTTCGTATAACCCAGCTCTACGATTTTTCCCCTTTGATTCTGAAATCGTGCTGTCTCCTGTTTGTAACCAAAAGAGAGGTTATTTGGTAGTGACGGTCGAAACCATTCATCATTCCAAACTGAGGCACGAAAGTCACGTACACTCTCAACAATAGGCTATTTGGAATTTCTACTAGACAGAGTAGTGTGTGACGACCAGAAGAGAAAAAAGTAAAAATAGGCAAAGGAAGGAAGAGAGGAGTCATATTAGAATGAAAGAACGAGACGGATTGCCTGATGAGGGGAATTATCGCTTAGTCAGAAGTGGAAAGCGGATGCGAAGGATGGCTGGCAGCCGAGCACGAGCAGACTGACTGACTAGGCAAAACACAATTATGCCCACCTCATCGTGCCGCAAGCATCGACGTCTCTGAGACGCCCTCTTTAGATGTCATCCCCAGAACATCACGGCGAACTGAAGCGAAATGAACGCGCCTGAAGAAGTCCTTTCTCTGGAAAGGAATTCCGAAGTGCACGTTTCGTACTAGTAGGTCAGTGTCTGCACTAGTAAGCCAGTATTAGGTTTTTCGAGCATGTACTCCTTCAAGTGCATCTTTTACACGTGAAACTGATCGATATAGGTTTCACGGGACATGGGCAAATGTTTTTGAGGGCAAAGGGAGCTTCTTCCAAAATTAGTCTTCCTCATCAAGAAATCCACCGTCCTCCAAGGCTCACGGGGAATCGATTTTTCCAAGAATTTACACAATGACATTTCTTGGAAAACCGCAAAGAATTCTCCGCGAATTCGTGAAAAACATGCGAAATACCCGTGTAGCCGCGGACATCAAACACCTGCTGCAGCCATGACGCCCAGCTCGGGGAAATCGATGAACTGCATGTAATACCTGTGCCGCACGGCAATAATAGAGAACAGCTCTAACTCAATTGACTTGCCCAGTGCTTCTCAGGCGCTTTCAAGTGACATTTCACAAACACCAGATCTCCTTTCGATAAAGAAATATTCTATTCCCAATAAAACAGAAGTATCCACCAAGAAGGGCTAAACTAGGTCTGCTTCACTGCGGAAAACTGTCTGGAACAGCAATAGAAAAGGACGGTACAACGAAGCTCTTGGGTCGAAATGCGCAAGCAAGTGAACTCATTTCGCCTTTTCGTCACGCTTTCTATAAGCTACCTTGTATATCTGACAACCGATGACGTTTCTGGCTAGCCACCTTTTGGTTATTAGAAACTAACTTGACTTTTTCCCCGTAAATACCCCAAAATCGGAGGGAGACCGTTTGAAATTGTGAGGGGAAAATCGAAGATTAAAGGCAGTTGGCAGATAAATCCTCCAAGACGAGTAGGATTAATACGCCTGGCAGGACGGAATTCCGCGACCCTGAGCAGGCGCTGCATAATGTTTTTCAAGGGAGGTGCCCTTATAAGGGCCCTATCAAGCCACAACATTACGACCCAAACGCCCGCCACGCCCCTACGTTCAACCGATACCATGTTGGCCATTATGGGTCTTCCCATAGCTCACCCACACCTACTGGGTTTTCCCATAACTCTTTTGTTTTAACGAAAATCTACTCATACTTACCAAATACCAAACAACAATATATTCACCTCCAATATCTCTCACCTTTGCCAACATAGAGGCAGGGAGTTGACCAACGCCTAAAGAGGAAGCGAGCTTGTGAGTCGAAATACTGTTCCATCTCGGATGTCTAATTGAGGCGGTTTTTGCAGCTACATCCTCGAATATGACTAAAGACGCGAGAAAGATATCATCCGTGGGCGAGTTGTACATTCTATAAGTGAGTAAGGAAGAAGCTCAGCACCTACAGTAGGAGTTGAAGCCGACTAGCAGTCAAATTTTCCGCCTCGTCGCGCAGACATAGCTACAAGATCTCGTGCAGAGCTTATGACCGTCAGAATGCAGGCTTTTCCTCCCCTCAATCCTATTCTTGTGCAATGTTGTGGCACCTTCCTCGAAAAGTTCCTAGTAGCTGCCTCTTGAAAAATCTCAAATAGACAACAACATCTCCGGTCCTGGTGCTGGAAACCCTGCCCTTTAAATTATGTTCCTTGCTGCCAGAGCGCTACCCGCGTATCGCTGCTTCTCTTAGTTCGACGTACCAGCATCACTTCTGGGATTTCTTGTAAAACTTGTGTCTTCTGTCCCGAGGAAGAGGCCCCGGATGCAAACGGTTCACATCTAAATTAAGCGCTTGCTATTCGCTGGAGGTAGTCGTCGTGCAAGCGCCAGCCCTGCGGAGGCTTGACCGTTGGACGACAGTTCACACTCATACTGGGTTGATGAGGACCTTTCAAGATCTGCCTGTTATTCTCACACGGAGTTTGACTGCCGCGTACCGGAAGTTTTCGCCAAAACTGCGTCGACCACTGAAGATCAGTAGCGTATGGTGTTTCCAGGATGAAATTTCCGAACTACCCTGAGAGCACAGGTGGTGCACCAATCCATACCCTCAAAGGCAATTCCCACGACCAAGTGTCATGGGTAGTATGTACTCAGTCATGAACCAGTAGCCCGTAAGTAACTCCTCATTAGAGAAGGTAGCGAAAAGAACCTTGGGAAATTCCTGAACAGAGACCCTCTTAGTAGTGGGCGAACGCTTTGGATGGGTTTGTTGGACGTCGACAAGTCCAATCAGCAGGATTCGACGTGTAACCAATTATCGCAAGAGCACCCTACGACGCTCCGAGAAACGCTATGTGTTATACGCGATTCCACTTGTAAGCCGTCGTCTTGCACAATGAAAGTAATCGTGGTTGCAATGGTTGAAAGAACTACACCTCTTCTAGCTTCTATCTCACCTTTTCCACTGCCAGCAAAGCTGATATATTTCTCTGCGACAACGAGCCAGTATGCATCCGGAGCCATTGTCATCGCATCTGGCATTAGTCTCGCTGAGGCTCACTACCTCATTCATCTTCGAAAGTACAATTTCACGAGGCAGGCACGAGGGGCATAATGAACTTTGGCCAAGGTAACTCTTGTCACATGGATATTTACGACATTAGTGAGCTTCCCTGTGATGAAGCTCGTCAGATGTTCGTAGTTACACCTTCTTGCTTCTGGAAAATTTCCGGTGACGGGACCTTCAGCGCCGTCAGAAAGGGTCAAACTATGTCAAACTTATTGCACATTCTAATGCCCCTCAGCGTAACAGGGCTTTGATTGAAATAATCAACTACTACTTATACAAGTAGTCGCAAAAGTATACCTTTAGTTTGACAAGCTTGTCCTGATGTAAAGTTTTTTGAAGTGTTAGTTTCGAGGCAATGACAACGAGCTTTATATCTTTTTTTAGATTTTCTGAAGGGATAATGGAAACCCTTCGTCGCAGAGGTGAAAAAGAAGAGAAGGCTTTATAAAAAAGTTGCCAAATGACTAATGGGAGGGGAGCGGGCCATCCCATCATACAATTATGTCCTTTTGTGTTTTGAGCTATAGGACACTTATTAGCGCTGAATTGCGGACAGTAGTTGAATGCATAGCCCGAAAGAAGTAGTGAGTTCTGATGTCGCTAATTCCCGCTCTATCACAACCCGGATGAGTCAAATACATAAACAGATTATATCTCGCTTTTCCCCCGCTAGTTCAGGTCGCATTATCCTCACAATTTGGCTTAATAAACTCGTATAAAACCGCGCCCAGCGGCCAAGTCAGCAGAGATGCCGCACTATGCCGACTATTCTATTATGAACAAGTGATATGAGGCAGTGCACTCTAGTTCAGAACATTGACCGATATACTTGGAAGGAACGGCACTGAGATAGCCAATACAGTTTCACTAGCCACTAAGGTCATCTCATTTACCAGTTGTCCTGAGGAGTGGCACGAACAGAAACATAGAATTTGTTGATGAGTAAAAATAAAGAGAAAGATGACTCGGGTTGCGATTAAAACGAATGATAGGTGGAGCTTCCACAGCAGCCTGAAAGTCGAGTTTGCAATCGTATGGGCGCTCATTGACCTCTTCAGCCCCTCCTTCCACACAGCTCTTCAGAGAGTACACAGTGTCCTCTGTGGTCCGAGAATTGGGTGGAAAGGTTAGGCTTCCAATCTTGCATGCCATTCAATCGGTGGATGCCGCCACGCGTTTTTCCTCCGAGTTTTTTTGCTGCTTCTTTGCGACCCAAAGCAATGCACGCTTCAGGGTGATGCTAGACATCAGACTGGTTCATTCTCGTTGGTGATAGCAGTTTGTCGTCCCGGATCGACGGGAGGGACCAACCCGAAATTTGGCCTCTGGACAATGATAAGGTAAATGGCAATACTTTTCGTCACAACATTTGCATAGTTACCTTCCGCAAATCTCCCACGATATTTTGCCCGTCAAAGCAGTAGAGTGTCCCTGTTTTCTAGAGTAAAGCCTTTGTTGCATTATTTCAATGGAGTATGATATGGCGAGATAACTCGACTAGAGACCTTTCCTCTGCTTTCCGCAAAGGGAGAGGAAGCTTGGGCGTGAAAAGAGACACTGGAGCAAGCGATCAAAAACCCGGAAGCACAAAAACGCCCCGCCGAGCGCGCCGTCGAAGAGCCTAACGGGCATTGACGGAGAAAGCGTCGCGCTCGCTCTAGATTATCGTCAAATGCACTTGGGCAGTGGCTGGGGCCAAATTTATGTTCACCCAAAAAGTATCCTTCTAAAATGCTGGAAGTATCCTTCTAAAATGGATGCTTCTTGTTTTGCGGCATACCCGAAGTAAATAGCTGAAAGGGCTTAGGTTTAGAGTTGAAAAGTAGTTTTCGCCTTTGTTGGGGATTACGTGGCGTTTTTTATTGTGATAAAACTGCACTTTACCGTATGCTATGCGAAAATCATCTCAAAAATGTTCAGCTGTAGGCAAAAAGTGGCGAAAAAATCCGCGAATTGAAACGTTTGGACTCCAAGAAATTGCGGCACCGAGCTCATTTTTAAATTGCCTAAGTCACCAAATCCACTGAAAACTGTGCTACCATGAGCATGCACCACTTACGGTTATCTGCGCTCCTGCAAGGCGCTGAGCCAGGACGGTAATCGTAGTGTTCCTCTCTTTGGTGCCAGCGGCAAGCAGTTGAAAATCATTATTCGTTAGATCTGGATGTATAAACTACTCCTATATGCAGGTTCTTAGCGGATTTGGTGACTCAGGCAATTTAAAAATGGGATCGGTGCCGAAATTTCTGGAGTCCAAACGGCCTTAGCTTAGCTTGGCATTATGGCGTGCGAAACACCTGCACCAGCCGGAGACGTCTTATACTTATCTGGCGAGAACAAATAAAACGTCGCGCTGATGCTCCATAAATTATTTTTTAAAAAAAAAAAAAACTTATGTGGTTTTATACATGTTATAGTCCGCTACTGAACAATTACTGAACCATTTTTCGGCCGGCAAGTTATGAGGTGAAGGCGCTAGGGTGCTAAGTTGCTCCAGTGACACCCCTTTTCTCTAGTGAGTCCGCCCTCAATGTCCACCTTCCAGCGGAAAACGATGCTACCGAGCAAGCAGCGCTAAGTAAAAGTCCATTGCCTCCTTCAATGTGGTAGAGCCCATTATAAGGGAACACCTGGCTGGGTCCCTCACAACAAGCACAACAAGCAGCTTTTTCATCCCTTGTTTTCCTACAGTTGCTTGAGGCTAGAGGGACCCTAGTACAGCCGTTTCCGACGCCCCTTTTGCATTCTCAGCCAAGGAACGACTTCCATGTGAACTTGTTTTCCGTACTTTATCAGCACTAAAAACACTCCCTATAGCGGACCACGGCTCAGATCGTGGAAACGTTTAGGCAGGAACCATTAAGCTTAGAGGGCAAAAGCCTGCCTGTCTAACAATTAACACACCAGCCCGGTGAAAATAAGGTCCACACTCGAGCCGCGGCAACAATCAAGAATCTAGCCCGTAGTTCAGCATTCTTGTCACAATCACTTACTGAAATGTAAATTATCTACTTTCTTTGAAGAGAATCTCTGAAAGTGCACTGAAATTTAAGAAAAAACACATCTGAGGTCAAACAGGGACAGAAGATTTCACGAGCATATCAGGGATTCATGCCAGTTATGACAAAAGAATCTTATTGGTCAGACAGATGACTGCACAATCATGGTGTCGCGCCGCATACCGCTTCTCAAAACTTCAAAATTGCACGAGTGAAGGGAATAAGTTAGAAGTTGCAATATAGGCCAGGAAAACGGTATGGATAACTTATCACAAAACATGATGCATGCGAAACGGTGATGCCCCAGCCAGCTGCCGCAGCCAGGACGCGAACCTGGACATCACTTTTATCAGCAGAGTAGCGTTCTACCCATCACACCATAGAGTCGCATTCTACCCTTTTAGTTTATGTGTGGATCAGCCAAGAATAGGGAAATCGAAGTGTAGACTTTTCAACCGTAGCACACTTGCTCTTGTCGGGATGGGAGTCTTTGAGCACAGAAATGTTTTACCACGAAGAACAAATTGCCTGATACTATTGTGAGCCTGCTTTTTTCTAAGCAAGCATCTATCTTCAAGCTTTCCTACCAGTCTTGGTAATGTACCAAAACGTACACGAAACCCTTTCGGGGATGTGCAGAAATCTATGGGAGCGTAAGTGGCATCTTGCTAAATGAATAAGACCGACACAAAGCTTCGGGCAGACATGCGCTGATTATGCGGGAGCTGCGGCTGATGAGAATTCTGATCTATGGACCCTGTGGAGGAAAGGCGCGATTATGATGGAGCTGTAAAGATTAAGCTCAACAAAGCAAATGCTATCAGTGAATGGATGGGTTATAATAGCCTTTCCTTTATCAGAAAGAATGTATGAATCATAAATCGAGCAATAACCTGCCGGTCCATCAGGTCGCCTTATCATAATATGACTAACTCTTAACCCGGAAACGGTCCTGGGAGAAATGCGATCTGGTTGCGATTTTTCACGTTCCACAAAAATCTCAGGCGAAATAGTCACCTCCATACATCTATGGCTGACAGAACTGTTCAGAAAACCGACTGGCGAGGAAGCCTGATGGTGTTTAGGAACAGTATGGAAAAGAAGAGTATTCGAGCCGGAAATTCGGAAATTCGGCATTACCCGAAGAGCTGGTCTGAGGGCTGGGTCGAGGGTGGGATGGGTAGGACGTGGACCAAGATGTACGAAACAAGCTATGCCGCGTGCACATAGTTGTGAGCTATTTATTTCGAAAATTCATAAGTTCGGTTCCAAAAGAGCCCGGGGAGCGGAAAATGCGGCAAACGATAGGCAGTCAGTTGGCGGACGAAATGAGGGAGGCACACTCATTATGGGCGGGGCGTGCTACAAAACTTTCAAAAATTCGTAGTTCGATTCCAAAAGAGCCCCGAGAGCGGAAAAAGTAGGAAACGATAGGGGATGAATGGGTGGACTGTTGAGGGAGGGACACCTGCTGTGGACGTGGCTTGAATCAGAACTTCGTAGTTCAGTCCCAAATGAGCCAACAGAGCGGTAAAAGTGGGTAACGATAGAAAATGGGTAGGGGAGTGAATGCAGACGTAACTACAGTGGAAGAGGCTTCGGTCGAAGCACTGTATAGCTCCTCAACAAATTGGCGACCTATCACTTCTTCTACATACACTGGGCTTAGTTCTGGGGTTGGCAGAGGGAGCAAGGGAGGAGGCAGAGGGGGAGCATATACGGTGAATGACACGGTAATATATGGAATTTTTCCAAAAAATATTTCCGGGCAATATGGGCGGCGAAGCCGGCCCGATCCGACTGGCCCCCTATTTTTTGGAAATGTGTGGGGGAAGACCCACTTCACAACGCAGAAGGAGGATTGGCCGGCCGATCCGACTGGTATGAAATATGTGACAAAATGACGCCTACCTGGTGTGCAGAATGATCAAATACACTTAAGTATGCAAAGAAAAGCCATCTTTCTCGGCATAACCCAATCAGACTGTCAAGAAAACCTCACAAATTTCACAATCTCATTTAGGTTTGGAGAAACGGCAATAATCGTTGACCATGATGAAAATCGGGCTCTGCAATAAAACTGTTGATCTTAACAGGATTTGCACATCAAAGGCAGCGAAAAACGAAGTCGAAACAGCAACTAAGCATAGAACGTAATGAAAGGAAGCAAGAAAAGATTAATAATTGGAGGCAAAACTAGTTAGGGGGGAGTAGGTGGGCGTGGCGGCATGTACATATGTGGCGCGATGTGTGTACATATGTGGCTTCCCTTTCCAAGGCAAATGCTCAGCAGAGCGTAACAGACCAGATTCGCCACGGCTCTGTCTCAAAGTACAGAAAGTGATGCGTTGGCCTGTGGCACCACGTAACTACTGCATTCAGCAGAATATCGGCAGTAAAAGTGTGTCTACGCAAAAAGAATAATGGGCGCAGTACGGCTTGGTGGGGGCATTTGCTGGAAGACACCGATCATCTTCGACGCCACCTTTCACAACCTGTAAATTCAGGCAAGGCTATGCAATAGCATGAGCTTTGTTTCCACTTGACAAGAGTCTACAAGTCTTAGCACGATGAGATGTGTAATTTAACGGGAGTGAACAACACAATCTAGGAAAAATGCATGCCCCCTCTTAGCCTGAACAGCGCCAAACGATCTTAGACGCAACTTTAGATGAGGTGGAGTAGGACGGGAAACGGCCACGATCATCTTAAATTGCCGCTCCGTCGCGCGCGACGATTGGCGCGGCTTTTCGCAGTATAGCTTCGCCTGTCTTTTAGAGCACCGGATGGACCTGAAGTAGATTATGACAATGTAGATATTTGCAGCTGTTTTCTTGAATATTGACTATTTTCCCACTACGGCCTAGAAACATCCTGAAATTGAGGGCGCGAAATCGCTCGCGATGCCCACCAGCTGGCAAGTTACGATTGTCTTGAACATACCGGAGGAGGATTACGAGGTGACGGAACAATGTGTGCTCCCTTCCTCCCTTTCGTGGAGATAATAATGAAGCGCTCCCTTTCACAGATGACCTTTTGGCTTTATAAAGATCCAAATGCAATTGAAACGAACTTTTACAAGTCTCTATAGAGGAACGTAATCTGCTATTCATGAGGAAGAGACGTACAAGCAAGGCCTCATTGCGCAACACCGTGTTTGACCTTGATGAGAACCCTAAGCTGTGAATCTGAAAATTAAATACACCTTGCATAGCGCGCGTAGAAGCAAGTGTGATAAGCAACCAGGGCAAGGAATCTAGCAAAGCACGCATCTGTAAACCATGAATATGGGGCGGGGAGGGGAAGTCACCCAAGCTGTTAAAGGTTTGATGTTCATCGCAGTGTCATCCATTTATGGCGAGCTTGCATTGCTCAGCAGCACCTCATGATTTGGTGGGCCAAACAAACCCTCTTCTACAGTGATTTCCTGACATGGATGTATGACTAGCTAGCTCACAACTGTAAATGACTTAGAAGTTTGTAAGAGATTAACTGGTGTGTTCGCCACATGAAAAAAGTTCCGTTTGCAAAGCAGAGGCCTGATCCCCTGGGGAACAATTCCATATACAATTGCACTCCACGGAAATCAAGAGGCTGACGCGCGCCGGCCGTCAAAGGAAACCAGAAAATGATGTAGCAGCCAGACAGTTTCGTAACCAGCTCGCAAAGCTGTGGGTGGATGCGCTGATATGAACCTCCTGAAGTCCTGAAGAGGACAGAGAGACACCCAATTAGGAAGACGTTGAGCCCAAAGCAACCAAACGATACGGGTCAAGGGCGAGATGCGCGCAGAAAAAGGGGTTCTCTCGTAAATCTTTCTCGATTCATGACAGCACCAAGCCAGAGGTTGAAAATTTCAAAAAGATTTCCAAGCCTTCACAAAGATCGAGAAACTTTCAGTCCAATTAACTTTACCGATAAAGCTCTTACTTACCATATAACTACCCCAGAATGTGCTAAAAACGCACAGGATTGGAACCGTCCCGGGGACATCATTAGGCATCATTTCTTCGTGAGGATTTCTCAACAAAGGGGCCGTACTTTTATTCCAGTATAGGGTTTCGTCCTTAGTTACTTCTCTAAAAAGCATCTAGCTGAAAGTTGAGGAAATTCTTCAACCCTACCTCGCTTGATGAATGTTACGGAAGAGAAGCATTCTGAAATTTCCACCATCAGGATGATGTGCTCCACTTCCCTTCGTTCTTGATGCGATTAGCGCAATTTGTACTGCTCCAGCCTCATAAAATTAATAAAGCTAACACGTCCAACGATCCCAAGCCCACATGCTTACGAGGCTAAAAATGTGGAAATGGAATTTAGAAGACCACCCCCTCCCCAACGCAATTTTTATTCCCTGAAGAAAATTCAAGAAAGTTCCGCATTGAATACTATGGTATGGTTTGGCAAGGTTTCTATTCTATTGTTTTTCATTGTGCATGAAATATTACTGTATTGTCCTTGTTCACCTTCCTATTTTAGCGTTTGGAGGCCCCGAAGGAGCTAGAAGGTAGAAGTTGACTCTAAAAATTTGCTGCGATCTTCAACTGCTTCAGAAGACCCAGTTCGGCTTGGTGGGGCACCAAATAGTACTCACAATCAGCGTAGGCCCATGTGAAAGTCTGTAATTCTTTTTAGGAATGGGGCTCACCCGTGCCATTCCACAGTTTCACAATAGTTTACAGATCTCACCAAGGGCCTTTGGTCAACCTGAACTATAAAAGGAACCAGTGAAAGTGCAAAATAGCCCCCCCCCCAAGCCAAACACAACATTTCAGGACTGATTTAAAGAATGTTTGTTTAAACGATGAATAACGAGACATGGTAAATAGACGTAGACACAAGGAGCAACATTTTGGAACTTTGTTTGAGCATTTAGCGCAAGCAAAGGCAAGACGGAGGACAAGGTTGGCCTGGCAAAAGAACGAAGAGCACCAGCGGAAACCACGACCGCCATTTCTGGTACGACAACGGAATGAAATGCCTTGTGCTGAAACGAGTACAAGGGCACTCCTTAGCGTATTTTGGAGCGTAATTTGCTGGACGATGAGCAGAAAAAAGCAGCGCCGACGAAGCGTTCATCTGTCGTGGTGACTCGACCTGGCGCGCATGTCGCGTTGTCGCACACGCGAACAGAAAAAACAAGCCGCTAGTTGTTTGTTTTCCGAGAGAGGAAATGTGAATGCGAACGTAAACGAAACGAAGAGTGACCATGGCCGACAATGCAACGATTTCGTATTCCCAAGGACGCAGCACCGCGTTCAAATCCTTAACTGGAATGAGTCACAGGCTGTACGGCGCTCACTCTTCCATAGCATGGTCTCTGATGCATTAGGAGAGGTACGGCTAGTTTTTCCCCACTGCTGAACCACTTGTATGAACGAATTTCCGCTTGTGTATGCCTCCTCGTATTCAATCACTTTGAAGACGGTCTTTGAGAAGTGTAGTTGGTAGTGTTGAAATGTGAAAGAGAAGTAGCCAAAGACTGTCAGTGAAAGGAAAAGGCAAGGAGAACATCGGAAACGCCAGCGGCACTACCCCTCAGATAACTCTACGAGTTCAGGATGAAGAGACTGTGCAGGGCGTCGTGCCTGTTCAAATGATCCTTCAACTGTACCCTCCGATACCACAGGCGATAACTGAACTTCGATTTCAGGCTACCCTTCCAGTAGCATCGTTTTTCGCTGGAAGCCGCACTGTGAAGGCCTAGTCAGGAGGCGGAGTTATCAAAAAAGGAGGTGTCACTTATGTAGCAACGCTGGTCCATTGCGCCTTCAAATTGCAACCTTCCGCCGCGAAACCGGTACAAGGTCCCAGCGCGGACCACACCACTATTTCCTCGTGATCTTTTACATACTCGCTGGTCAACCTGGCCCGTCCTTTTGAAGGAGCTTCGGCAGTCCTCCAAAACTCCATCCCAAACATACGATTCGTTGGTTGTTAATCATGTTCACGGAGCGAATTCTGTACAGATCGCGCCGAAGTCGGAAAAGGCATTTTTTGCTGGAGCTTGTGTGACGAGGAGTTTCGGAGAAAGAGGGTGTGATCCGTGTCCATGAAGTACTTGCCCAGGAGTCACGTCTTCAGCGGGTTTAGTGATGTAATGCATTTTTGCACTGACACCTGTGTCGTGGACCTCAGGCTAATTCGTGACAAGCGTTTGTGATAATCGTGTTCAAGGGGTCAATCTCGCTTGGAGACAAGTTTTCAGCGAATACAGTGATTTATGGTATTTCCATGAAGCCAAATTTTGAGCCCAATCTGCCTTCGTCAACAAAGTGGCTAAAAACGGATTAATTTTCTGGAAATTAGG
>MU914086.1:11640-26467 GCA_036418165.1 Cooperia oncophora | reverse complement strand
AAAGTGGTAAGAGGCGTCACTTGGCAGTACATTACCGAGGCCCTGTCAGTGCCACACTTTTTCATAAATAAATTTTATTTTGTTATCTGCAAGGCAAAATTATGACATAATAAAATTACATCTACTACTTAATGACAGTCATATATGTAGGGAGCAGCACCATACTCGTCTTGTCTTCATGCCATTCGATAGAGCATTAGAAGTCCTGTTAGGTGACAGACTAGCGATAACAGTGACATTCCATCTTTTCTTATTATGCTTCTTTATGAAGTGGAAGTACTCACTCCGAAAAGCCCTGAAAAACAGAACATCTGGTCTACTTAGAAGACGTTAAACCCTTCAGAAAATAAACTTTGACACAGTCCAAACAGCGGGCAGAAAGGGGCCTTCACGGGAACGTTGCTGTGGGCTGGCGATAGTCGAGTCTCATCTCGTGTGTACTTCTTTGCCTCTTTTCTGTCCGGACTGTCGCAGCAATCAAAGTGCTGGCAACTACATACAAACGTGGGAACGCCCCTTTGTGCCTTCAGATATGGAATGCATGCGAGCGTGTGGAGAACGGATATTTAATGCATCACGGTAAAGGATCGATGCCTGATGTATGAAAAAAATATAAGAAAATTGAGGATAATGACATCTAAATGCTAGTAAAAATTCTTGAAAATTTTATGGAGAGGCGTGGGACAGAGCCGCTTCCCACCCACAGCATTTTGATGGCGGACGGGTTGCCAGTGAAGGGTTTGCCTCTCTAGAGTGTGTCGAATGCTAAGCTGCTTCTGCCAAAAGGGGTTGCTTGATGAAACCTTTTTACTGGCTTGACTTTCCGACCCGTCTTCTTCAGAGGGCTGCAAGTGGCTTGAAGCTTTTCATTCGTTACCTATCCGAGCAAAGCCCTCCCCGGTCTAGCATTTCTGACGTCGTGTCCCGAACGCTTCTGTAGCACAGGTCATAACTGCGAACTGATCACCAAAGGCTCTACCGTGCGGAGCCTAGCTAACGCTGTGTGGGTAGTAGGACTAGTAAGAACGAATGAGTACACAGGCGTCTCATCGTGTCGCATAAGCCAACTGGTAGCGCACGTCCGTCCTGTGGCTCGCACTCCGATACAAAATTGTAATTGACGGACACTCTTTTTGCCTGTTCCTCCTTGCTTTCTCCGCGAAAAACCAAAACGATTTCAGAACTTTCCTAGAATCTTCTAAATTAAACCTAACGGAAATCTCTTCTAGGCAGGTCGTGGAATCATTTTGGATTCTCGCGGAAAACCAAGGATGAATAGCCGAAACGAGTGTCCGGCAATTACAATTTCCGATTTTTCTTTTCCGAGAATTCCTACCGTTTGAAGTAGAGTGCAAGCTACGGCAAGGGCAACGTGCATTACGACGATTGCCTTTTGCGACAAGATGTGACTCAAGTGGTAGTTCTCATTCGTCCTGACTTATACTACTAACACATAACGTGAGCAATGCTCAGCTCGGTGAACCTTCGATGAGTAGTTCACAGTTATTGACTTCTTTACTAGGGAAGGTCGTCAGGTCAAAGTGGCCATTTGTAATGAGATGTACAGTCCTCATCATTGCGGACCGGTGGGGCGTGGCAGTGCGGCTGCGTTTGGTGCGGTTTGGCAAAGTCGTTCTGCACCAGTTTTTGAAGCGGGCAAGTGCATTACTGTATTATATCCTTTACAAACGTAAATATATACATACACCTACATATACACTTTCAAAACTGGTGCAGAACGACTTTGCCAAACCGCACCAAACGCAGCCGCACTGCCACGCCCCACCGGTCCGCAATGATGAGGACTGTAGCTCACTAGACGTGGTTTTGGACGCTGATCTCGAATCTGCCTTCGAAATTTGCAGAACGATTCTCTGAACGGAATTATGAAGGTTTGTTAGAATTAAAATGAAGGAAACAGAGTCGAGCGCGGTTGCCAGCCAATTCGCATGAATAGCCGGGAAGCACCATTCGTTCAACGGCGGCATGGTGTAGTGGTAATGGTCTTGCTTCGCGGGCATGCTATGAAGGGTTCGGATTTCTGGAAGGAACTTGTTTTGCATTTTGTGGGGAATGTCTCTTTTAAGTCTAGAAAACACTCAAACGCCAAATGGGTGCCATATTCGTGTCAGGGAGCAAAACTACCCTTGGGGACAGGTTTCTAGCCAGATGTGAGGTTTTGACCTAACTTTGAAAAGTGCGGTAGCAGTTGATCGAATGATGGTCACCAATAGTTCCAGGGCCAGTCTCTTGTCGATTGCTTGTCTTTGGACGGAATTTGCTTTTAGATACCAGGAAAACTGGAGCAGTAACAACATGAATGCGTAAGAAGTGGCAAGACGAGGCTTTGTGCAGGAGAATGTATCTGCAGCTGAATAGGTGTGAACATCAACTGAACTAACCCATGGATGCTTCACTTTTCGAAGTCAGGTCAAAATGCCAGATTTGGCTAGAAACCTCTACCTAGGCGTAGTTCGCCCCCATAAATACGAATATGGCACTCGCTCAGCGCGAAAACGCCTGCACTGCGCGCCAAGGGCACCTGTACATCCAAAATTCTCCTAGATCATAAGGCACTAAGTAAGCCAGTAAGCAAAGCTAATGTAATAGTGACACCACAACCACTTTTTGCCACGTTTGCACAAGAAGCAAAAAAGTTAAGCTCAGCAGGGATCCGATCCCATGACCTGTTGCGTGGTAAACGCGGTGGAAAAAGCTCCATAACTCCGTTCAGAGAATCGCTTCTGCAAATTTCAAAGGCAGATTCGAGATCAGCGTCCAAAACCACGTCTAGTGAGCTACATCTCATTACAAATGGCCACTTCGACCTGACGACCTTCCCTAGTTGGAAGCATTCAGGACACGGCGTCGGAAACGCTAGAGTGGGGAAGGCGTTTGGTCGGGTAGGTAACAAATTAAAAGCTTCGAGCCATTTTCAGGCCTCTGAAGAAGACGAGAAGGTCGAAACGTAGGCCAATAAAAGGTTTCATCTAACAACTGTTTGGCAGAATTAATTGCACATTCGACATCATGCTAAAAGTAAGGTTACAGCAAGGTACAACGTCTAGAGTCTCTAGATGAAACCAGAGCATTTTTGAAGGAACAATTTAGGATCATCACGATATTGAAAGATTGTGGGGAAATTGTGAGTCGGAATGTGCAGCCTTGTACTGGTTTCTTGTTACAGTTTCACAAAGTTGATGCTTCTGTATGCTGTCAACCCTCTCTTCTCGCGCACGGGGAGGAGGATCGTCCTCGGAACTGACGGTCCAGATTTGCTTTACGTTACCTAATTTATCCAGAAAAACCATATGAGGACAAGCGACACGCTGTCACCTCGTCGTAAATTCCACTGAACAAAATACATATGTCTGAGCGATGAAACGAACGAGACGAGAGTTCCCGTTTATCAAGAACCCGCTCTTATTAGACCTGACCCCTTCTGTCGAAACGGTTCACCCCCATTCGTTCGGGATTAACAGGAAATTGCTTAACGACATTCGTCATTTTTCCCATTTAACATGAAAAATTCTCGGAAGTCATTTTAATGTGTAATTCCGTCGGTAATAATCCCTTATTTGGCGAAATTTCCTTGAATTCGGATATTTGCGATTTTTGCATGCAGGAAGAAACCAAAATTACTCTGCGCTTAGTAATATCTTCGAGGTCGGCCCATGTTTGATCATGAAGGTATTGAACTCTGTTTGAAGGCATATTTCACAACTGTAAGTAACTTCTAAGAGCGCTCCGAAGCAGAAGACTCCAAAAATACGGAACACTGTGTGAAGGTTTTCCAGTCTTCCACCTCCTCACACAAATTTCAGAAAAACTCAAAAACACTTAATTTGGAGAATTTGGGGATCAGTGGTTCATTCAAAATTTCGACTACCTCGTGTCTCAATGAGTCCTATGCTGAACCCCTACAATGTGAGCATGGATGCACTCATAACTTACTTATTCAAAAGAAGATATGGAACGAATTCCGCGTTGAAGTATAACAACGACAAATTCTCATAGATTATAGTGGAGGCTGGATCAGGAATGTTTAATAGATACCGAAACTCCCAATACAAAAAGTAGAACAGTCCTATCGTCGATATTATTGCAACCTGTAAATCAACACAATGAGAGGAGCGGACTAATCCTCCTCGAATACACTGAGGATGTCAATTGGGCGATCCAGGTTGTGGCAAAGCAAGACTGTCTAAGCTCAGAGGGTCACCTGAACGACTCTGCGGGCCGAATTGGCGTAACGTCATCCGAATGGAATTGCTGTACACGCACTTATGGTTATTGCACGAACTCCCGAGCTTCTTCCCCTTTAGACTGTGTTCATCTCTTGCTGCAGCGACGAGTCCACAAGCAACCACCAGCGTTTCGAGCGTCCGTCAGCGTCAGCGACTATGAAAGTTTAGATATTTCTCTAGCGTCCACCAGCGTCTCGGGTTACTTCGAAAGTACGGATATCGATCTAGCGTCTACCAGCCTCCACCAGCGCCCAGGAGTAGAGAGTATGGGGAACGTAGGGGAGGGGGGGGGAGACAGCTGTATTAGGAGTCGTGCCATTGTGATATGCGCCACCGCACCGTGCTACTACGCAATACCGTACTCCTGGTCGCTGGTGGACGCTGGTAGACGCTAGATTTTTCTTAGCCCCTGTGGTGCTGGTAGACGCTGGTAGATGCTGCTGTTCGCTATATCGATATCTACAGGGGGGGGGGGCAAAAAAAGTCACTTTGCTTCATTGACTTTCGAGGCGCTATAAGTTACACTTTATCAAATTCTGATCGGACATTTTTACCTACCATATTGAAGAGCATATTAAGTACTATCATGACACTCCGCCACAGCCTTCTGGACGAGCGCCATCGAGAGATTCTGGCACGCGACCGCGATGTGGTACCTGAGATCAGCGGGGTAGTCGATTTCTCCGCCACCGTAGACCACCCTATTGAACTCCGCCCGAACTAGGTAATTGAGTGGGTTCAGGTCAGGGGACATACTTCAATATTACATCTTCTTCAGGTACGAAACGCCCTTCCATTCGAAGTAGGCGGGAGTTTTTCCAAAACCCTTCGATTCCATGTGGTGGCACCCAAACCTGTAGCAGCACAAGGTCTCCAAGAAGGTACGGGCGACCACATGTAGGGAGGATATTCTTCTCGAGTTACTTGATGTAACCGCCAGCGCTCACCTTCAGTCGGGGTCTACAAAGAAAATATCGGTCTTCCCATTCCAGGTACCCCGGTCCATACCATCAACTCGCGCCTCGGCGACTACGGTGAAGATGATGTCCTAGACCGTAGCGAAGTTGACGAAGCTGCTCGATGTTGGAGGTCATCCAGATCGAGAGTACTGGTCTCCAGGTAGCTATCCATGGGTGACTCCATACTAGAAGTTTCGCAGCTGTTTGGAGGTGACATGAATTCCGAAGGTCTTCTCCAGTCAGGCTGCGACTGGAGATGACTTCATATTTTGGTGTACATGAAGGTGATGGGCGAGAGCCAGCTCCTGCTTATAGAGGAACATCTTGGGTATCTTCCGCCCTGGTACTCGTATCCACGTCCTCTGTCTGGGCTGCGAAAACTTTGCTGATATGTGACTCGGTCGAAGTGACTTTTTTTGCCCCCCCCCCTGTATACTTTCCTAGCTGACGGACTCGAAACGCTGATGGACGCTGGTGGACGCTGCAAAGTATGAACGCCGTTCATAATACCAAAAGGCTCGCAGGGAAAATTGTCAACAAGCATTCCAATCAAGCGGGGTTTAATTCGGCTTGCCTGTAAGAAGAGTCGCTGTTCGGACTTACTACGAAATGATAATGTCCCTCGAAGGAATAGATGTGTAAGCATAGATATATATGCAACGGATCCCGCAAATCCAATCATATAGTTCGACACTCTGTTAATGCTGAAAAATAGCCTTTAAAGGTGCCATAGTGCAATGGTCGCCATTTGAGGCACATTTTCCGTCTTTGACAACGGCCATGAAATGATTCGATTCGCTCACGTACATTACCACTGCAGGAGTCCCTGGACCGCTCACTAAAAACCGCGTCATTGACCGAGGACAGAACTGATAACCCGTCAACGGGCTGATTACAAAAGCCAGGAATAGAATATGAAATGCAACAATAAAGTACAGATAAGCCTGAAATCAGATGTGGATCCACGAAAGCCTTAGTGTTTTTCATTACTCGTGAGACCGCGTCCAAACTTCGCACACGCGCGTGGACGCGCTACTGTTGCAAGAGCGCTCCAATCCTAAAAGAGCAAACGCAGCCGTACACGGAAATCGACCGGACCGAAATTGACCGGACCGGAAACCACTTGTGCTTTGAGAAAGTATAGGGGACATGAGGTAAAAGTTGCCCAATCACACAGTCTGGTATCGATCAACCCTGGTCGCTGGTGCTTCCGGAGAGTATGAAAGAATGAGAGAATGTTGTGTAAAGGGAGCGTCTGCCCTCCTATTGTCCTATCTGTACTCTCTCAAGCGGGTCGACCCCGATCGATTCCCATTTGCGGCTAGATTCGCTTTCTAAGATTGGAGCGCTGTCGCAATTGTAGCACGTCGACGCGCGACGTCGCGGAGTCTGAACGCTCCCTAATGCTAATGTTTGGGATGAACGAGGTGCCCTGCTGAACGAGATCTTCAACAAACAAGACGAGCACCAACATTATCTAGGTGAGCTCGGTAGAAGCTGCTCGACTTTGTCAGGGGAAGCTTCTCAATCCTGCCTTAGGATGCGATGAAGAGCTACCATCAACTTTTTTTTCAAATTAAGGTTGAGTATCAATTAGTCCGTTTTTTCGGAGGTGCACTGCTGTTTCACATATGCGCTACGCAAAAGTTGTCAGGTAGGGTGTAGTTATTTTGATTAAAGTCAAGTGGCACGGTAAATCCTCAAGATGTGGAGGATCGTTAGGTCTAGCAGGACAGATTTGGCACCCCTGAGCAGGGGCTGCACGGCAGCTTTCCGAAGAAAGGTATCTTTATAGCGCCCAGCCAGGCCACAACATACCCACCCAGACGCCAACCGCCCCGCTCGTCCACAAATGTCGGAGCAGTGCTGGTGCTCGTATCGCTTCATTGCAAAGTACAATATGAAACGAAGGGATTGTATGAAACAGTTGCGGTGTTGCATTTGTTGCACAGTTGCATCGCTATATGAGTACAAAAATGCGGCCCGTACTGTAGTGGATATTGGCATGACGCCAGAAAACTCGTCCGGGAATGCTTTCTGACTCTTGTAGAACAAGGTGTTCCGCGAATTTTCGACCGTATCGCGTTGCTTTTCAGCCATGTCACAACTGTATAGCACCCCTGCTACCATTTTAGACCGAGTACCAAATAATTGGGCCTTATGTCTTTGAGGTAGAGTAAATACTCCCGTCCCTGGTGAGCCAATTGACGTGCCAACTAGGCCCATATTCTTTTGGTGTCATTATAGCTACGTGTGGGCACATGTTGTTGTGTACCAGGAACAAATTATGCCACCGTGAGAGATGTTCACGCAGGAAGTTGACCGCCCCTTGAGTTGATTAGAGTGGACTTTTTTCGTCGCTGCTGCTATTTTGCACAGTGTATGATGATTGTGGCGGGTACCGAATCGATCGGAAAGTACTTTGGTCTTCCTCCGAGACCGATCATTCAGAGAGTTGCAGGATTTTCCACCCGAACCAAAATTCTACGCGACCGACTATGGACGTTCTTCGAACAGCTCTCTTTGGCTGCTTCATAGTTTGTGGTAGTGCCTACCAGCGTCTACTTGTGGCAGGAGTACGGTATTGTGTGATAGTACGGTGCGGTTGCACGAGGCACTATTTCACGACGCCTGATCCAGCTGTCTCGTCCCTCCTACTTTCCCATACTCTACGGAAGTTGCTACCGTCCTCTTTCCCATGCTCTTTACTCCTCGTCGCTAGTGGTCGCTTGTAGACGCTACATTGATATCCATACTCTTATAGTCTCTCGAGACGCTGATGGTTGCTGATGGACGCTAATAGACGCTGTCGTTTGTTAGACCGACATCTATAATTTCTAGTCGCTAACGCTGGCGCTGGGTCGCTGATAGACGCTGCCGCGAAGTATGAACGTAGCCTTATTGATCTTTGCAGTGCTGTCAAGGTTGAGTGGGAGGGCGGTGTCAGTCCTCTCAAACAGTCCTTACAGTTCAGCCCCTCTCCCAAGCATTCTACATTTTTGCCAAATTTTCTCAAAACTTTGAGTGAAGCGGAGGGGGATAGGGTAGTTCTCGTTCATCTGAACTCGCCCGACGAACAAGAAATAGTAGTTTCGCTGCGTCGCTGGGAGGGATATAGCACGCCCGAACCAGGGAAAATCGACAGTCGGAAGAGCTTTTCTCCAGCCAGATACGACCATCCCCGAGGATCAAGTACAATCCTCTGATGGGCTCCGTATAACGATGCTGAGCGTGATGCAATACAGCTCACGTAGAGCCTCGACTACTCGGTACTTGGGCACAACTGCGACTGACTACGCTCAGCCGTCAATCGTTGGACCGCTGCAAAGTTCGAAATGACTTTCACCCTGACTGTAACAAGATTAGCACTTGGAGGGGACCATCGGGTAAAAGGGGAGCGCATCTCAAATGGCACAGGTGAACGGCAGGGCTCGCGAATCATGAACGCAGGTTGAGATCCCGCGGTTCTCAAGTAACTTGAGCAGTTACCGGAGATCCCTAGTTCCTCAAGAAACTCGGGCAGTGACCAGGGTGGGCTGTTTGGCCAAAGTGTGTAGGTTAACCATTTTTTACAATAAATAGCACTGATTAAGCTGAACTTACAACTGAATGAGTTACCTTCAATACAGGAACGGTTAATATTTGAGATGCCTTGAATGGATAAATTGTGTAAGCAACCCGATGAAGAATCAATGTCACATGGAGCAGAACTTCGGTAAAAAATGACGTCAAAAAGTTGGCTCCGAGAAGCTGAAAGTTCTATAATATAGTACTGAAGATAATGTATTCACAGACTGCGTTCGTCTCCAATCTTTTTTTTGTAGGAAGAGGAAAACGTTTTTTCTTAAGTCCCCCATTTATCCAACTCCCCATTCATTAAGGTCGTTTCCAACTACTTACAATAAGTGCCTAATGATTACAAATTTAAAGAACTGTTTTCTTCCCTTACCAGTCGAAAATCACAGCTTCATGGGAGCGGAATTCGTACAACTACAAGCGCTAACTAAACACGATGCAAAAAATAAACCCCACTTTGCTTTTTTCCACATAGTTTTCATTTTTTCCACAAAAATTTTGCTACAGCTACAAAATGGCTCAAAAGAAGAAGTGGTCCCTTCACGTGAACAAAGAAAGTCCTTCCCAATAGCAATTCTAAGGGTTCATGTGTGAATGACAGTTGATAAGTGTCTCTATGGGGAAATCTTATAACGTCGAAGCAAAAGCATTTGCTTTATTGAATAATCCCGCAATAACCTTATTATTATGTACTTTTTATTCACCACTATCAATCTTAATTTGTTTAGTATACTCACATTCCGTAACCCGAAGTGTAAGGTGAGCTAACAAGGGGGGGGGGGGTGAACTTGCCAGCCTCTGGCATGCTTTCATATTGTCTAAAGGGGGTAGTCTATCCCCCTCCTGTTCCTTATATACACTTACGACCTCGTTAAACTTCTTGAAGATTGACCAAAAAGCTCCATGTTGCAGCTTATGCGGACGACATAAAAGATCTATCGTGCTAATGATGACAACAATGGCAGATAACGCGAACAACTCCGAATAAAGCAATCGAGAATATGCATAAGTGGTGTACTCAATGGGGACTCAGGATTAACCTCCAAAAAAGCCATCTTTTCTCGTTGGGAAGCCCACAACTTGAAATACGGTTTCCTGATGGGAGCCTAGTAACACCAGTCAACAGTATCAAAGATCTTGGTGTCAAATTAACGAATGACTTCAAATGGCGTACTCACGTTCATGACACCTCAGGTAAAGCGCTCAGGCTTGTCCACCTGCTTTTCAGAAACGTGCATACCTCTGACATCTCTACGTGGATTAAGCTTTACAAAATGTATATTCTTCCGATAACTGGATACTGTAGCTGTGTATGGAGCCCTTCATTAAGAAAAGATGCTCAAGAAATCGAAAAAGTTCAGAAAACATTCACTAGTTCTCTGGCTACAGAATTTTCCCGAACAATAACTATCCGCAAGCTCTGCCATCGTACCAGGCTCGATTGAAAAAACATAACTTAAGAAGCCTTTTTTATAGACGCATTCAGTCTGATTTAATTTTAGGCGTTTCAAAACTACGTAAGGAGAGCTAGCCACTAAACCTTCTAAATATTGGACGTTCAGACCAACTTCCGGGCGACGAGGCACTTTTCGTTTCTACAACATCAGGATGGGCAAATGGCGTCGTGAACTACGAGCTCACTCATTCATACTGCGAACGGCGAAGTGGATTGAGTCGATTCCTTCTTGGTTGATGGAGCTTGAAGATTCGAAGCAGTTCAGAAACCACATCAAAAAAATCGATATACTGGAAATGTTAGGCATACCTGATATCGCCTGAAATTCGCCATCGTCACTCTCCTCTGTCTTGTTAACTCGAAATTCCTTCGGTGCCCCTTACGGTCTCCTGTCTCTTGAGGTATTCCATCCTCCCAGACTTACCAGCACAGAAGCGCTCTCCAAAATCCTGTCTCGATACTGCTGTTAGGAATCAATACGAGTAGTACCTTATCACCCGTTAATACGTGAATACCAAAGATATTCAGTCTGGCTCAACGCACACCTCTGATTTGTATGTGACGCTCATCTAGCTTGCCGTTTCCACGTGGGAAGTCGGTGTACCCGTGTTTCGGAGTCTCGGTAAGCTCCTATGACCCCGCAAGTGGCGACTGGGCATCTTGGCCGACAGATGCAGTGGGTGGCACATCCGATCATGAGGTGATGCAATGCCCTTGATACTTCCTATATGAGATGCGAAGCTCCTGATACTTCTTAAATGGTACTCATAACCTTTGTCCATAAACACCAACACACACAATATCCAAGCGCACTTCTTGGCTAGTAAGCCTTTCGACTATCAAATTATTTTTCATTTCGGCTATCCCCTAGATCTGTCCTACGAGGGTATCTAGTTCAGTGCTACCGGAGCTGTGTTTCCTAAGTCTTTCTGTGTTGTAATCTCTGTTTAAGCTGAGTTTTTAATTTATATCTTTCCTTAGTCAATACTACGTGTTTCACCTACTGACCTGCTATTATTGAATGACCTTGGCGCGTCCGGTGGACGCAGAATAAATAAATAAATAAATAAATAAAGATATGGCTGCTAAACATAGAGTAGCTATATTTGAAATAGTGTTAAATAAGGCACATTGAGGTGTTAATATTTTGGTATCTGCAATTATGTCCATTGTTTCAATTTGATCAGTAACCAGTCACTTCTGGTAGGAAAGGGCAGCCGAAGGTAGGCCTATTCCGCAGCTCCTGACCCTCTCCCCCTCGACTGATCGCGAAGATATTAACTATGTACATGAATGGTAGTAGTGGCCTGCTCAACGGTTTCGTTTGTCTCACAGTAAAACCGGGACGGCCTGACAGGGGGACTGACAGCAGGGCATTGTTGTGTAAAACGTGGGGATACCTTCGACCGCTGGGGAGGCGATTTTTCAGGAGGAATTTTTTCTGATTCTTCGTTTTCGCTCTTTTCGTATCGTGGAGAGAACTTCAACATGGGTTGTTTCAAGCGGTGGAGAGCATTGCCAGAGGCGAGAAATTCTTCATTGTCAGCTTTCGCCTTTTTGCATGGTAGTTGTACGAGCTATTGCATCCTCCCTCTTCCTCGCCGGACTCAACAATCCATTTTTCTAAACTGGAAAAAGCTTATGGAAAATTAGGGAATTGGGAGAAATTGGAAAGATGATGAATAGTACAAAGAAATAGGAGTAGTATTTTGCAGATATCTTGCAAGCGAGAGTGGTGCCCAAAAGTCCGACAAAAGTAAGATCAGGCGTTGGCGCCTGTAAAGTGGTCCAAGCAAAAATCAACAAGTTAGCGTAATATCCGCAATCGTGAAAAACTACGCAAGCAAAACATCTTTGCTGTAATGTAGCCAATTTCCCGCTCTGTAAAAATTACGACAAAAAGAGCCGGGATATACTTTAAATAGTGTAGTCCCGTTTATTCAAAATAAGAAGAAAGGAATAGAAAGCTAGCTACTTTACTCGTAACTATTTATTTTACCCGATCGAGGATGCTAGACTCGAAATACGCCGCGGAAAGGATATGAGCTATAATTTCACCGAAAAACAGTTGTAAGGATATGGCCGACATCGACAGCAATATAGTAAATGAGAAATCTGAATACCAACCAGCAAACTTTTCTGGTTGCCTAAAATACAGTTAAAGTTGGGCAATAATAGCTAGAACAAATGAATAGTAGAGTAAGTAACTAACTCGAATCATCGGCACTTGAGCTAAGAACGAGAAAATGCTGATGAGGAGAGTTTCAACGACCACAACGATCCGAAGCGGTTCGGACATTGTTGGCTCTGGACAGCTATATCGTGGCATTTTTCTGAGGATATGAAAGACCTCGAGTCGTACGACAGGTGCCGAATTGTGAACGATTAGTGCGAACTGAAATTTGAACACGAAGTTCTCTGGTGGATTCGAGGAAGATGAGAGAAGCGAAGTGTAGCCTTATTTTCGGATGACAGACGCCTGCGACAACGAGTGCGAGAAATTTCTCATCAAAACGTTGTTTCAAAGAGGAACGAATCCAGTGGGCTAAATTGGAATACTTAGGTATCATTCGCAGCTCCCCCTGGAGTCAGCAGAGAAAGGCACAGTCGCAGTCTGTGATAGAGTGGAGATGGTGCCCACTGGTTACGTCGGCCTTCTCATCCGATGTGACCTCCGATATTCCATATAAAATATGGCTAAAGTGGGCGGAGGTGGTGTAGTGACAAGTGGCGCGCAAGCCACTCGCGCAGTCCTGGGTTCGAATCCTAGGTCGACACCCTCCGGGAACGGTAAATTGGTACCAGATTCGTCTGGGAGGATAAAACACTGACTTGTACATCGGCTGGCCACCGCAAGTCATTGTATAGGCCACATCGCATTCAATAAGCCACTACGATTCTGAATGGAAGTAGAATGCGTGCCGCATCCCACAAAGGGATTGATCAACGGCGAAGACTTTATCCTTTTTTATGGCTAAAGTGATCAAAAAAATGTCTGTCAAAAAAGTGTTGCTGGATTATCGACGACGGGCTTCTTGAATCATTTTGATTCGTAGTGCACCAGACACAAAGAGAAATATTTGTTGGGGCGGGGTAGGGGAGCAAGAGGTGGGAGTACTATTGCGTGGCGAGCGGCTATCCCGCGTTATATTTGCTTGTCGGCCCCTCTCGTGTCTTTGCCTGTGTACATAAAAGTAGAGTATACACCCTTCCTTAAGAATGGAAAGACGTAGCAAAACAAAATAAGGCAGGACGTGGCCTAATTAGACGCATCTGCCCCTCTTCCACCCCCTCCCACCCAACCTTTGCCCAAGTTTTCTTGAGCGGCGCTTTGTTCAAAGTCAAAGGGAGAATGTCTGAAGTGCCAGTTGATATGGCTCGAGATTTCTAGAGAGTGGAAAGCAACGAAGTAGGTACTGATTAGGTTGAATAGCGTCTCAATGGCTAATAGAAGGCAGTAAAACAGTCATAAGTGCACAATTTCCTTTACAGATTACCTATATCCTGTTACCTTACGTCGATCCGCCTTCTCCGGAAACACAGTCAGATCAACTAGGAGTAGGATCAAAGATCCTTTCCAGGACCCCATGGGAGAAAAGAACAGTATTGAGCAGTGTTGAAAATGAAAATTAAGAGCTATTCTCGGACGCATAGTAAATATTATCCTAGGAAACTAAAGGGCATGTGGAGGGAAAGGGCGTAGTATGGTTCACAACCAGGAGAGCCTTTCCCACCAACTAAACCGGCGACAGTTGGTGAGAAAGTTGCGCTACCTGTTTTCTAATGTTTGCCCCATTGCAAGCCCTCTCATTTCCAGAGGTAGTGACTCTAGAACTTGCCTACCCCCTAATTACAGGCGTATTTGAAAATACAAAACCTCGTTTTGTGACGAAGACTAGTATGGTGTGCGCAAGGAGTAGAATACGGTATTGTTGCGCCAAAGGAAGGAACGACTTTCTCGTGGCTCGAGTCTTGACAACCCGACCAGGCTATAAGCTCTGCCTCTTAGTGGACGGTTTGACATGGCAATAAAGACTTGTGATTGACGTCGGTAAGCGCTTGAATAGAAAAAGGAAAAGCTTCTCGCCGTTGAATCCCCTTGTTAGGGGTTGACGCCCACTTCGCTCCCACGCAGAGGCTATTGAACGAGATTTGGCCTATAAAATGAAATGCTAGGCCAGCCGATGTACTAGTCAGTGTTTTGTCCTCCAGAATGGATGTGGTACCAATATACCGTCCGGGGATACTTAGAGGCGGTTGGCCTTGCCGGGATCTGATGCCCAGACGGCGCGTTCAGTAAACGGCCACTTGCCACACACACCCTCCTCTCAGGCTAGGCATTAAGGCAGGAGACGGTAAGTGGTCTGAGGATGAAAAGCAGGCGATAAATAGAAGAAGCAAATATTCTTGAACCTGATATTATACTGAAGAGCAAGAAACAGGGCACATCATTGGTTGGGGATTTTAGTCGAGTCCGTACGACCCCCCCCCCTTTTTTTGGGGTTTGGTACCACCCCCCCCCCCAGCCGTCTGTTCCTCCTCATCAGATTGAGCCGCCGGGGTGTATATAGTACGCATGAAAAAGGAAA
>MU914085.1:0-10444 GCA_036418165.1 Cooperia oncophora | reverse complement strand
CTGATAATTACAGGGTTTTTTCTGTCAGCGTGAGCAGGAGAGAATATAACAGAACAGCATGAATACTGAGAAGAGCTCCTCTGTTCTCCCCAGCTCCACTCTGACAGAAAAAACCCTGTAATTATCAGTGGAACACGTTTTATCGAGACATCGAATTTCTCGACACACGCAAGTGATGGATTAAACGGCAGCTCTCCTCTCCGACAATTGCGGCCGCCGCACCGATCCCGGCAGCCACAGCCGGCGCACTCGTCCAGGCCCCGCCCCCACTGCTAAAGGGAGGTCCGTGTTCCGGGTGTTCGCGAGGTTTTTTTCCACTGGGGGGGGGTTACAAATGGGCCACTGCTTCGTTACTGGGCACCAATTACCCGAACACTTTATCGCGGTAAGTGTCTTTAAGAGGTCCGATCATCTGTTTGTTGCTATAGGCCAGAGAATCTGCCCAGCGCAGAGAAGGGCGGCCCGGCGGTCGCCTCTTGTCTTGTCGCTTCTTGGTAGCATCGTATGGTCGCAGAGCTCTATCTTCCGTATTTCTCCTCATCACGTGAGCGGCAAATCGATGTTTTGCTTCGTCGAACGTGGAGTACAATGTCCTTGATCTTCGACATGGCTCTGACGTCTGAGTTGTGAAGTTTTAATTCTCGTTGACGGCTTAACGTCAGGCCTACTGGGCGGCGTTAAATTGATGTCCAGACGATTCAGCATCTCGGAAGCCTCCTTTGGCGAGCTGGTAATCAGGACAATGTCATCGGCGAATCGCAGATGGTTCAGAAGAGTGCCGTCAATGTTCAATCATAACTTCTAATCGCAGCAGCGTATAACGGATTCCAAACACGCGAAGAACAGAACAGAAAAGGGTGAAACAGGATTACCTTGTCGCACTTTTTTCTCAATCGATACTACCACGTCTGTGTAACATTCCTGAAGCACGTCTATGTAGATCTTCTCGATTCCTTGGTCTTCTAGCGCTTTCCAAACTTTCATTGGCTCTACCGAATCAAACGCTTTCTTGTAGTCGACGAATGTGAGTACAAGAGGCATGCGGTGCTCTCGAGCTGCTTCTATTAGACGCCGGCAGGTTGCGATGTGGTCCAGCGTGCTGAAATTTCGACGGAATCCTGCCTGTTCCGTCGGCTGTGCTTCTAGCGCCCTTCGTATGCGCGCCAAAATACAAGCGAGTGAACACTTTGTAAAATATTGGAAGAAGCGTGATTGGCCGGTAATTGGCCAGGTCTTCCTTGTCTCCTTTTTTTGAACAAGCAGCACGATTGACGACGGGTTCCAAGTCGTTGGCACCACACTTTCACTCAGGTAGCGTATATCTTTTGGCAAGGGCTTGATAAAGGGGGGGGGAGGTCCACTACCGTAATTGCCGGGTACTTTTCCTCGTGGCATCGTTTGGACTGCATGGCGTACTTCTGAAGGGAGGAAAGGCAAAACTGAACTTTGATCTTGCGATGATTTTTCACGCTAGGTCTGACTTGAAAAGGGTGGTAAGGAACGTCGTCAGAATCCGCTCCATATCTGTATCGACGAGCAACGAGACCCATCCTCTGCTTAGAGACACTGGATCATCAAGCGATGCTCTGCTATGTTTCTCCTAGCTCTCTTAGGCTTCGCCTTTTCTCCGCTTCGCCTAGAAGCCTTGACCTGGTGAAGTTCGCGTGGTCTTCCGCGATTCGTCGTCTGCATATCCTGGATAGAAGTGATTGTAGTCTAAGTGATTTCTTTGGCGATCGATATTCCTTTCCAAGCAGCGCACGAGTAGAAGACGATATACGACGAGTGGTGTGGTTCAGGGCCACGTCACGACATTCTGCAAGCTTTTCCACTGTTTCAACGAGTCCTTGGTAATCTTCATCGATATCGTCCGCCATTTCGAATGATTCTGCGCTCGCTCAGTCCTGCTGCTAATTCCGCATTCAACACTGTCCGGGGGCATGCTTGTCTTGAGCGCACGCGTATCGTTCGCATCAGGCCTCGATCAAAGTGGAATCGTGCTCGTAGAAGGCGATGGTCGCTTCCCGTGTTGAAGGACGGAACGACGGCGACATTAGTTGTGGCTCTCCTGTTGCAAAGTATACGGTTGACTCCATGAAAAGGCTGAACATTCAAAGACACGTGAGTCCATCTTTTGGAAGCCGCTTTGAGAAACTGACTGTTGCCATGAAAGAGATGGTGCGATTCGCAAAAATTTGCCAGCCTTTCTCCTGCATCGTTGCGCTGTTCAGCGGAAGTGAGGACCGATAAATAATTCACCGTCCTTCCGCGATCCGATTCGGGCGTTGAAATCGCCCATCACTATAACATAGCCTTTCTGGCTGTGTACGAGCTCTTCGAGTTGATCATAGAAGTCGTTGTGTTCTTCTTCCTCGCAATCTGCTGTAGGCGCGTATACTTGTATAATGGCGATCTGTACATCCTTGGAGATACTGGCGTTTAGCAACGCGAAACGATAACCGTAAAACGTAACACTTCGTACATGCTCGCTGAAGTCTGGTGACACGATAAAGTGAACGCCTCCTGAAGTTGAATTGTGTCAATGAGTGCCGAAAGCTGAGCGGCCGAATTGATACTGCAGTTGTACGGCAAGTTATCAGTGAGTCGCTCTTGTCCTTCTCCTTTTTGTGTAGCTTGACCTGAGATTATGAGCCTTTGGCGGTGTGATAGAACCAGCGCTACACGACTGAGCAGTGACAGCCTGCAGGGGACTAGGGCAAATGCAAGAAAAGGTCGTAGTTATCACAAGAATGCTGAGTTGTGGGCAAAAGTCGTGCCCCAGGCGGGAGTCGAACCCGCACCTCACGCTTTCCGGGCGAGTGCGCTATCCGTTACGCCACCAGGGCCGCTTTTACCCTCTCAGCTTAACGGCTTTTATGCCGTAGCCTATCAGCACTCACACGTTTAACTTGGTGAGCCGGTCAGCCGTAATCGATGGGATATCGGCATGAAACCGCGAGGCCTAAGGCTTTAGATGTTTTTGAAGCTGTTTTGTTATGATAACTGCTGTTTAACGCCGCAGTACGCGTTCCGAATGTTATCACAAGAATGCTGAGTTGTGGGCAAAAGTCGTGCCCCAGGCGGGAGTCGAACCCGCACCTCACGCTTTCCGGGCGAGTGCGCTATCCGTTACGCCACCAGGGCCGCTTTTACCCTCTCAGCTTAACGGCTTATGCCGTAGCACTCACACGTTTAACTTGGTGAGCCGGTCATCGATTACGGCTAAGAAAGTAGCCACGCGTTTGGAAAAGCTGCAGTTTGATTCAGCAAGCCAACCTCCGAGTAGCTACCGCGGTCGTTTCCAGAAAAGGGACATAGAACGAAAAGAGATAGAGTCTCAGAAAGCCTTTGAGAGAGGGGCAGGTCAGCAGACCGGAAGTCAGTTGTTTGCGAGGCCCTTACATAAGTGTTATTTGTGATAAAGAGGGGCATTTAGCAGCAGATTGTAGGAAAAGAGAGAAGCCCATTTCAACGTGGACGTGATTATGGTTGACGCAATAACGGAGAGACCAGTCGGTATTCCCCTGTCTAGTGAACTGAAGGATGGTGTAAAACCGTCCGGAAGAGGTCGAATAGCACCCAACCGCTAGCAATGGGTCAGCCATGCACATACGATGTAAAAATCTTGGTATCCCAGTCAAGGCCTTAATAGACACTGGCTCAGTGGTCTCTATCATACCTGTGGGATTACTTAAGCAGGCCCGCGGCCAAGGGGTCGATCTGGACAGTGAGGCTCGCATAGTAGGTGACGGCAAGCAGCGCAAACTGTTCGATGCGTCGGGAAATGCAATGAGCTTTCTCTCGGAAATAGTTACAGAAGTAACGGTCATAGGAGCTAGCACGACTTGCGTTCACATGCACGTGCAACAGAGCAAAGATAATACCTCACTACTAGGTACAAATGATTTACAGAAGCTGGGTATTCCCATAAAACTTACCCCGAATGGGCACTAGAACATGGGTCACGCGACGAATAGCCGTTTTGAAAATGGCCTACCTCCTGACACGGCTTTTGCAGAGGGCAGGGTTGTAGTCGCACCAGGCACTGTTGCCACTGTAAAAATAAATGGTGGGACCCGTATGGGGGCCTGTATGTTCTGGTATCAGAATCCCCAGATCGAATCGGGGGTATGCCAAATAAATCGTGGTAAGACGAGATTTCGGTCGTAAATCGCGGAAACGAGTTTTGGGTAATCAACAGAGGTGAGAACTTAGGCGAGTTTTCCTCGGATACCTGGGTTGATCCTAGAGTGGCTAATATTCCAGGAGATATCTTATGTCTGCATCAGCTTCCAGCTCCGCAAGCAGCCGAACGAATTGATCTATTATTATCCATCTTGGACACAAACAGGAAGGCTGGTCCCATGCCCGACGAGGTGCGCGTGGTGGTGACAGAATTTAGCGAAGTATTCGCTATTTCGGATACGGAGCTAACCCAGACTACCCTTGTCCAACATGACATAGATGTAGGTGAACATCTTCCCATAAGGCAGAAAACCAGACCCGTGCCGTACGGTATACGTGGTAAAGTGCATGAGATGCTCCAAGACCTTAAGGAAAGAAATGTGATTGAGGACAGTCAGTCACCGTGGGCATCACCAATAGTCCTGGTCGCCAAGAAAGATGGGTTCACAAGGGGTATGCAGATATTGTTGGGCGGGTATACGGTAAGTTTACTGTAGAATAGGGCGGAGCCTATCTCGCCCTTTTAATTATCGCCTGGGGTGTGACCTCATTAAGTTGCATGAGGCGACTGCTGACCTCAGCGGCTCTAATGCGAATACAATATCGAGTTGAACGATTAAATGAAACACTTTATTACGTCTTAATATTATTATAATTATCGTTATTATTAGGTTGTCCGGAAAGTTCTCAGCGTTTTGGGTGTTTCACTTTAAACGATCGTAACTTTTTTAATACTCATCGGATTTAATCGAAATAGGCACCATTCGAATCAGCACACTTTTGCCAATGTGACAGCAGTCGAGAAATCCCATCAAAGTAAAAAACTGGGTGGTCCTTTTGGCCTGGTGGTAAAAAGTCATAGTCACACCAGCCGATGACCACCAAGCCGTGACCAGAATCTTTTTTTCGTGAGGGTTCGGCTTTGAAAATTACCTCGGTGGTTCGTCGAAATCCAACCACTGTCCGGAACGTCTCCTGTTATCATACATGACCCATTTTTCACAGGTGACAATTCGGCCCAAAAACAGGTCGTTTCTGCTGCGCAAAAGCAATGCAGAAGGAACCTCGAGACGTGCCGATTCCTGCCGGTCACTCCGATTGTGGGGCACCCAATTGTCGAGTTTTTTCACCTTCCCAATGCGTTCCAGACCATCTGCAACAGTGGATTTGCCAACGCCTAGCTTTTCTGCAATCTCTCGAACTGTTTGGGATGGGTCAGCCTTCAAAATCCCCTTAAAATCCTCGTCAGATATTGCTTTAGGTCGACCGCTGTGAGGTTCATCTTCAAGTTTAAAATCCAGAACGAAATTTGTTGAGCTTCTTATTGGTGACATATTGCCATCCTTCTGCAGATTCGATTCGGAGGAGCTGGGGAGGAAGGTGTGGATTGTAGGCGCTGAATAGGGGAGAGAGGTGGGGGAGATGGGGACAAGCTAAGGATTGTTGGCAGTGAATAGGGGAGAGAGGTGGAGGAGCTGGAACGGGGGTTGCAGTGTAGTAAACGATCCACTATAACTTTTTTCCACCAGGCCAAACCATCACAGCAGAACCCTACTGTGAAGAAATCGACGAATTGTACCGAAAATTTTGTCAGATGCAGCCAACACTTATCAAAAGAAAGGGTCCGATTCCTTTGCATGACAACGCCCGCCCACACGTTTCACAAATCACTATCCATAAATTGAACGAATTGGGGGTTGAAGTTCTACCTCAACCGCCATATTCTCCAGACCTTTCACCAACCGACTATCACCTTTTCAAACATTTTCAGAACTTCCTTGCTGGAAAATACTTCATCAATCAGGACCAGGCAAAAAAAAACTTCATCAATTAGGACCAGGCAAAAAAACCTTAGTGGATTTCGTGAATTTTCGACCACCCAGTTTTTACTTTGATGGGATTTCTCGACTGCTGTCACATTGGCAAAAGTGTGCTGATTCGAATGGTGCCTATTTCGATTAAATCCGATGAGTATTAAAAAAGTTACGATCGTTTAAAGTGAAACACCCAAAACGCTGAGAACTTTCCGGACAACCTAATAATAACGATAATTATAATAATATTAAGACGTAATAAAGTGTTTCATTTAATCGTTCAACTCGATATTGTATTCGCATTAGAGCCGCTGAGGTCAGCAGTCGCCTCATGCAACTTAATGAGGTCACACCCCAGGCGATAATTAAAAGGGCGAGATAGGCTCCGCCCACTCTACAGTAACCTTACCGTACGCCCGCCCAACAATGTCTCCACACCCGTTCACAAGGCTATGTGTAGACTACAGTGAAGTAAATAAGGTTACCAAAAAGGACAGTTCTCCCTTGCCCCCATAGACATCACCTTACAGAACCTCCAAGGTAAGCAGTGGTTCACATCGCTGGATTTAGCTAGTGGATACTGGCAGGTACCATTAACTGAAAGAGCTAAGGAAATTAGCGCTTTTACGACTACGTCCGGACAGTTTCAGTTCCGAGTGTTGCCTTTTGGTCTAACCACTGCGCCAGCAAAATTCCAGCGTTTAATGGATAAGGTGCTAGGCGATTTAATAGGGCCAGAAGTATCAGTCTACATAGACGACATACTTATTGCGACGGATTCGGTGCAAAGACATACAGAAGTCCTCCACAAGGTTCTGTTAGCATTCCGCAAAGCGCAGCTGAAGGTTAAGCCCCAGAAGTGTCGGTTAATGGAGCCCAGCTTGGAGTTTCTCGGGCATGTGGTGGATGCTAGTGGAGTGAGGGCTGACCCGGAAAAAGTTGCTCGCATAAGAGATTATGCCCGTCCACAGAATGTAGCTCAGTTAAGGACATTCCTTGGTATGGCGGGTTACTATCGAAAGTTTGTTTTGAAATTTTCCCAGACTTCAAAACCTCTTTTTGAGCTTACCAGTCCAAAAGGAAATTCTTATGGTCCGATGAGCACGATACAGCTTTTGAAGCACTAAAAATAATCGTGGTCAAAGCGCCAGTGTTGGCTCAACCACAATATCGAGAAGGCTAGGGACGGATCTCGACCTTTCGTTATTTACACCGACGCTAGCGGAGTAGGAATTGGTGCAGTTTTAGCCCAGGAAGGAGATGACTCGTTGCTGCATCCCGTATTCTTTGCTTCTAAACATCTAACTAGCGCGGAAAGAAACTATCATGTTACGGATCAAGAAGCGCTAGCACTTATTTTCAGTTTGAAAAAGTTCCACTATTTCATATACGGCGTCCCAGTCATTGTGAGAACTGATCATTTAGCTCTCACGTCACTTTTTAAGCGCACTAATGTATCGCCAGTGTTCTACGTTGGGCATTAAAAGTATTGTATTCATATGACTTTTGCCACCGTGGAGGACGCAGGCAAAACCACACCAGGATATCCACCGAGGTCGAACGTCGACCCATACCATCTACCCAGTATGTCCCGTTATGCCGTGAAATTTGCGGATATGCATCCTTGGACTCACAAGAGCTGGATGTGCTGGACAGTTTCGAGACGGCGTTGATTTCAGCAAAGTTCGCCAGGCAGCCCGAAGACGTGAGACCAGATTGGTTCACAGAGGAATGGTCCGCGGTCATCTTGATTTCGCCGTCACGCTTCTTCGACGTGACGCGCTGGAGAAGTGCTTGGGCCTGATGGTACAGGCGGTCGCCAAAGGGGCCCTTCCTGGGCCCAAGGGCGACCAGAACTGGGGAAAAACAGTGGACATCCTCAGGGACTTGATGGAGGAAACTGTGGCGCAAAGGCCGTCGCTGAGGCAACGGATTCGTTGTCTACTACCGCTAAAATCCGAAGAATTTGTGCAGGACGCACCCTACAGGATTTTATCGGACAAGATGAATCCCGCCAAAGGACCTTACTTTACGCAGAGCGCGGCCAAGAGGTTTTGGAATGCCACGCAGAAGTAGTATAGCTCCTCTGTCAAGCTACAGGACTTCAAACGGTTGCCGGAGCCACGACGGAAGTCATTCTCCCGACCCCCTGTCTTCCGAGAAAGACAGTCATTTGATAGGCGGTCCCTACGTGTAAAGCAATCGGCGCGAGCAAGGCCTTATTAGCGCAGTGGAGGCGCTTCATTTTCTGCGAGACCCCCATGTGAGATATGTGATTATTTGATTAATTGTGTATATGACTTTTATTGTTTTGAATGTGACCCCATCATGATCATCGTTATGCTAGGTCCATCCAGCCATGGGATAGCCATGTGCCCGGGGACATTTACCTCATTAGATGGCGTCGCCGCGGATAATGGTCCCGCCCATTGTGGGGGGCCACCTATAATTAGCGGGGTCAACTCGCTTATAGTAGTTCTAGCTCTATTGGATTCGTCTCATTGTTCCTGTATAGCCACGCCAGTTACTGCTGGCACATTCGCTGTTCCTGTATTTGAAATAAATCTGATCGTAATCGTCTCGTTTGACTCGAACGGTGTTCAGCCGAGTTCTACTTTGATTGAGGTATCTCGTCTACTGTATCTCCTCTTAAGAAGAAACCGAATATCGACTACTCCCTTTTTATTCGTTCTAGTTGCAAATTTGGAAGTAAAAGACGCATAGTGCCGCATTCTTTGGGTTTTCGACTGTCCTCCGATTTCCCTGAGTTTTCTGTTTCAGGCGAACTACTTACCCTACCCCTCCCCTCCCCCCCCCCCCGCTCGTCGACATCGACATTATATAGTAGGATAGTGGGATGAGTTCATTTTCTAGTGCTATCAGAGAAGTGATGGCTAAAGGAAAAAATTGCACACTGAGCCTTTAATACTTGCCAGTACAGGGAGGCTAAAAAAAGTCACTTCGACCGAGTCACATATCAGCAAAGTTTTCGCTGCCCAGACAGAGGACGTGGATACGAGTACCAGGGCGGAAGATACCCCTCTATAAGCAGGAGCTGGCTCTCGCCCATCACCTTCATGTACACCAAAATATGAAGTCATCTCCAGTCGCAGCCTGACTGGAGAAGACCTTTGGAATTCATGTCACCTCCAAACAGCTGCGAAACTTCTAGTATGGAGTCACCCATGGATAGCTACCTGGAGACCAGTACTCTCGATCTGGATGACCTCCAACATCGAGCAGCTCCGACAACGTCGCCACGGTCTAGGACATCATCTTCACCGCAGTCGCCAAGGCGCGGGTTGATGGGTACCTGGAATGGAAAGACCAATATTTTCTTCGTGGACCCCGGACTGAAGGTGAGCGCTGGCGGTTACATTGAGCAACTCGTGAAGAATATCCTCCTCACATGTGGTCGCCCGTACCTTCTTGGAAACTTTGTACTGCTACAGCATTGGTGCCAATCGAAGGGCGTTGGAGAAACTCTCGCCTACTTGGAATGGAAGGGGGCTGAGTACCTAAAGAAGATGGAATATCCAAGTAGGTCACCTGACCTGAATCCCTCGGTTCGGGGCGGAGTTCAATAGGGTGGTCTACGGTGGCGGAGAAATCGACTATCTCGCTGATCTCAGGCACCACATCGCGGTCGCGCCAGAATCTCTCGATGGCGCTCGTCCAGAAGGCTGTGGCGGAGTGTCATGATAGTATTTGATATGCTCTTTAATATGGTGGTGAAAATGTCCGATCAGAATTTAATAAAGTGTAACTTATAGCGCCTCGAAGTCAATGAACAAAAGTGACTTTTTTGGCCCCCTGTATAGTAGTAAGAGATGTAGTTAGAACGCTCCCTTATCCTATTTTATCAGTTGATAAGATTGCCTGTCATCCGTCATCAATGTCCCTATCACTAAAAGTCTATGATTTGACAGTGAAAGTAATAGTGAAAGGCTCCAGCTTTGAATGAACGAAACGGCAACGTTTTTTATCAGCCCCTATCAGCTGTTATCACTTCCTGTCAGCTCGCCGTCGATGTCCCCATCTCCCACTCTATATCATTTTCTGAAATCAACGCCTAGCTGATGCTGTGTCCCGCGTTATGAGTATGGTGACCTTCCCATTCTAACTCCCCTTATCAAATCTTATCAGCTGGCACTTCTTGTCACCCAGCGATAATGTTCCTATCCCATACCCTACATCATACCTTAGAGGTAACGTCCCACTATTGCTGTGACCCGCGCTATGGGCTCATTGACGTCCACCTTCTGACGCATCTTATCGAACTTCCTGTCACTCACCAATGATGTTCCCGTCACAGCCCTACATCACTTCTTGGAATCAATGTCTCACTGCTGGGACCGGCGCTATGAATTTCGTGACACACAGACGGACGCACACACACAGACATACTTAGCGGATTATATATAGTAGGATATATCTATAGGATA
>MU914084.1:5080-23970 GCA_036418165.1 Cooperia oncophora | reverse complement strand
GCTACTGTAATAACTAATTTGAAATTTCCAAAAACTGAAGGGGTTACCTACCTGCCGTCAAGGTCGGCTGGAGACTTATCGAATATTTGCACCACATATACGCATGGGCAGTAAGGATGACCTCCTCCTGGAATCATCTATAGATTCAACTCATCTATTTCTTTCTATACTCACTTCTGCTCCGTTTTTAGCTTAGAATTGATCCAAAGAAATAATCCATACCACTCGTTTTACGTTATGTTTAGTCACACGGTCGTTATGTGGAGTTGCTATTAGAATCCTGGGCGCTGTTTGGTTTGAGAGGGGTGTCTTGCACGTTCGCAAGTTCCTTTTGCTAGTTCCCATTAAAATACACTTCACACCTAGATAGTACCCGTAGACTTGTCAAGTGTGAGCGAAGTTTCTGTTATTGCACACCTTTACGGGAATTTATGAGTCGCTACAGGAGGAATCGCCAGTGACCGATGAGTGCTAGCGAAATGTCCCCTCTAAGGCAACGTTCAGACTTTGCGACGGCAGCTTTTCGGTCGCGTTCGGTGCGATCGATGCGCACGCTTTCTACTGCATCGATCGCGTTGAACGCGCGACTGAAGCGTCTGAACGCTGCCTAACCGATACGCCGAATTCTGTCGTACACTAATATTTAGAAAGGATGAACGAATAAATTTAATATAAATATACAATAATAATATAATAAATTTGACCTTCCATATCCAAATCATTGAACTCTGCGTACCTATTGAGATGCCAACCAATCCCTTTTCATCCTTTGTGATCTCAACCGTTTCTGATTGGAATTCGCATTCCCATCCGATCTTCCTCCATCGTTCAACGATCTCACTGCAACAGCTTAGTCATTCGCATCGATTTTAACGACATTAGCAGTGACGTTGTTAATCGTTTTTCCATCAAAAGTCATATTCCGACTAGTTTATGTCCAGTTTATGTTATAAGGTTGGTTAAAACATTCGGCGGTGTTCAGCTTTTCGAAAGAAATGAAGAAGGGAAAGGGAGGGGCTTATTCAGCTCGTTCGAGGTCCCTCTTGTTAGTTCGATTTAACCTGTAAACTCTTGTAAAGCTGCGAATGGTTGTGTGAGCCATTTTGATCACAGAAACTTACAGGTCTTCACAAAGTGGCCAACACAAGCTCCCCTGAGTATCATTACTGCCCCACCAAGCCGAACTGCGAGTGTGTGGGTATAATGCAGCAAAAAAACTGAATATATCACGAACTTGTACCAGTCGTTTTCTGCCCAAGCACCCAGTAGTCCGTATAATTCGCATCTCCCTTCATAACCAGATATACGCGGCTGTAAGGACGCATTCGATCTTCGCAATCAGACCGCTTGAGTTTTTCAATCGCGCGATTCGAGCGATCGGATCGCGAAGTCTAAATGCGTTCCAAGCTGACTATGAAGTGATCTCATAGCTCATGTCGCGAACTAAGAACACTGCTTTGGCAAAAAGACGAAATGTCAGAATTCAATCGTTCATATGGGGAGACGGCATGAACTCGTTCTTACTGTCAGCTTCATACGAATTTCACAACTACAATGATTTCTGATCCTGCGACCTTGCCGACACTTCGTGGCAATGAGTTTAGGCCTGGCTGGTTATCTTTTCGCCTGCGCCCCCCCGCCATCAAGAATGGTGTGGTTCTCACGTGATCCCCTTTCAGCGGTGTCCCTAGCATAGGAGACAGGACGTTGTATAATACGCTACGTAGGGGTCTTATTCAGCCGCAGGATAGGGCGTCGTATCTGGAATAGAGAAATTTTTGCTGACTGTTGGTTTCTTTCGCTGCTTGGGCGTTTCTGATTCCTATCGAGCTACCTACCCCGCCCTCGTTTGGTGGCACCTTTCGAAAATTTTGCGCGAAGCGGCGAGTTTAGAAGGACTGCTGTAGCGGTAAAGGAATTTGAGCATGATGATCCAGATGGAGAGCGCAGACGACCAAAGAATGGGCACGGCCATTTCCACTGCCCCCTTCCTAAGTACCTGGTAGTAGTCAATATTAAAACGAGGTCTTACAAAAACCTATAAAGCCGTTGAGTATGACGATTGATTAGCCATGGCGGATGGATTTTCGGGATTAGTTAGAGCAGTTATCTCCCCCACTTGGACATCCCCTACGAAAATCTGCGCGTGTCTCCTTTGTACTATCCAGTGTACTGAAGAACCTGAGACACTGGACCGCCGAATGCGTCCCAGTCGGCGTGGAGGTGGGGGGTTAGGACAGGGCACGCCCGCAACACTTTAACGTCCTCTATTCAAGCTTAGCTCTCACAATTAAACGTAGATATGAGTAGTTCTCGGCAGACATCACCTTTCGCGTGACTCTGGTCGTATGCGCTGCTAATGCCTGCAGTCCTTTAGTCAAAGGGGGTGGGAGAAAGAGAGAGCAACATGAATGGGTTAAAGGCTAGTGTTGCGGAGTCCAGCCACGGCATTGCCGCCTGCCAACTGCGTCAGCACCGACATTTCTAGTGCAGGACAAGCTTGCCCAACTTCGAATCGTTATCGATGGTCCTCTCCCCTTCCCCTCCCTCACCTCCCCATCCCTTTCCCTCAGTAGAGTTATGACCACTATGGCTTCAATTATTGATTTTTATTGCTTTATTACTCTTGAATGACACACATTTGTTTTTTTAACAGTCACCAATTGCCACTTGAAAGGCGGAGCATTGAATCGATAATGTGACTTCAGCGGGGCACCTGATGGGCAATCAGCGATGTTGCGATACGTAAACCAAGTGTCGACTACATTATGTTAGGTATTACAAGCTAAACAAACTTCACCTCGCAGGGTCGAGGACGTTTGAAAGCGCGATCTGGCGTCAGTGAAAAACACGCGCCGTCGCGTATGGGTGCACTCCCGACGAGTTATCGATTCAGCGGACCCGGGGCTCCGTCGAGGCGTTGTCCCAATGCTTTTCATTTTGCCTTCTGTGCTTTTTCAGAGTCAATATAGACTTCTCCATAGCATTATGTGTTCTAATCTTTGACGAATTTTTTCGCATTCTTTTATTCAATTTGTCTTTCGATCCTCCCTTTTCTTAAGTTCCTGCGCTTCAACTTGTCCTTTTAAAATTTCGGGTGTGAGTCGTAGTAGATCGGAACATTTTGATACAGAACACCCAGACCTTCTGGAAACATTTCTCTTTCATCACAGCTCTCATGAAAAATGCTCCTGTTTTTGCCTTTAGGACTAAGCAAGGGGAAAAAGTGAGTCCTTGCTCCATCAAGCTTGTGTAACTCGTTCCTGCCATGGGCCTAGGCAAAAATTCTCATTATCTGGTTCGCAAATGTTTTTCGACACTTTTGGCAAAGAATGGCTTTCCAACCACAGAAAGAATTCGAAGAAATGGCGACGGGGACTGGTTGAGACGCACTGTATTAAAGAGCCATTTGTGCAAAATTGCGATCACCTTGGTTCGACGAACTATTGCACAAATGAGACGGATGTTACGGTGACAGGATCGTCTCAGGCGGAACTTGCCAACCGGGAAGCCTCTCTTCTCTTTCCTTTTTTCATTCATTGTACTTTCCTTCCTTCTTTGCTTCTCGGTCAATGACTCCTTCACCTTCTTCCTTCAACTACTGGACCGGTAAATGCCTCGAGAAGGATGCCACTGGACCCTCGCAGCGAGAGCAGCTACTGCACAAATGAGCCGGAGTTAAGTTGACAGGATCGTGACAGGATATTTGAGAACGCGGAGCCTGCCTCCTTTTTTCGTGCTCCTTCCTTCTTTGCGTTCCTTCCTTTTTTCCATGTTCCTTATTCCTTCAAATGCCGCGGCCAGAAGACGGAATGAGAAAATATCTCTGGACCCTTGCAGCGAGAGAACTGCAGGTTAACAGCAGCCGCAGCCGTTACACTGTAGTCAAATTCCGTGCGGGGTCTATCTCTCTATGAACGTTTGGAGAAGCTCCTCTTTTTGAGAATTCGCAAATTCTTCACCATATTTTTTTTGGTTTCCCTTTTATATTCCTCGGGTAAGGAATGGTAAGAATGTTTTCTAGTCTCCTCTCCATTATTGTGTTTTATTCCTAGTCCAGACAGGCATCCAGGGGCAAAAACCATCGTCAGTACTGACTTGTTTGCGCGCAATGGGCGCAAAGTTTTCGTCGCGTCATTTGTCACTGTGTTCCAGCGATCGTGATTGCCATTGACTTGCATCATTTTATCGCATGTCATTTTTCCCGTTTTTCATCCTGCACTCAACTGATATATTATTGAAAATGACGTTTTAATTTTGCGTACTTGACTGTGAAGATGAGCTTGACTGCTGTATTGATTGGAAAGTGTTGCTAGTCCTTTTCAGTCTTTTCGTGTAATTCATCCCTTGTGTACATTTGTTATGCAATCGAATAGATAACGTAAGAAGGGTATGTTTCCCACTGTTCTAGTCATTCTCTGAGTTTCCCATGTTGTCTTTTTCTTGTCCATCTTTTTCCTCCATTTCTTTTTAAACGATCACGTGGCAGGCTGCTGTTCTGCTTCCTCCTCCCTCTTCCGATAGATAGTGTTCGAAACAATTTATAGAAAATTCCCAGCATATTTCGAGCGGGAATTTGATCAATTCCGAATAGAAATGTGGGTGCATACGCGGGAAGTTGGTTGCAAAGTATGGCTTTTACTGTCAAACTTCTTTCTCTATTAATCGATCGAGCACTATTAGGGTAATGCGGACTACAAAGTTCTACGGGCATCCGGAATATAATTTTGCTTATAGAAAAGGGTTCACCCACGCGAAAGTTCCTCCCCTCCTGGGCATAGGGAAAATTCTCTCCCACGGGTCTTAATTGCTGCTTTGCAGTTCAGCGTTTAGTGCCTCTCTTCATTGGATTACAACCCTGTGACAGCGCTACATTCCTGTTCTGCACCTGAAATAACGTTTCCTTGGAAAAACTTCACTGGAGCCAACCAAACACGCGGGATACTATCTCGGCGAGGAAGGAGCAGATGCAATTTGCCGTTTCATGGTTACGGGGCACATGTCAACCAGACGTGCTCTCGCTGCGAGGGTCCAGGGGTATTTTCACGAGGCATCTACCAGTCCAGTAGTTGAAGGGAGAAGGGAAAGGAGGGATCAGAGAAGGAAGGAAGGAAAAGGGAAGGAGGAAGAAAAAAGGAAAGAGAAGAGAGACTTCCCGGTTGACAACTGCCCTGAGACGTTTTAGGATACCAGTCAACCAACAAGCCCCCCTGCTCGTTCCTTTATCTTCCTCCTCCCTTCTTTCCTTCCTCCTCCCTTCCCTCCTTTTTGCCTTCTCCTCTTCAACTGCTGGACCAGTAGATATCACGGGAAAATACCTCTGGACCGTCGCAGTAAGAGCATGTTCGGTTGACAGGAGCCCTTTAGCCGCGACAATAGGAAAGTATACGTATCGATTCAGAGAACAGGCAAAGCTACGAGTTGAGAGAAATGCACAATCTGCCGAAATGTCAAAATTTTCTAAAAAGGCGATACAGGGTTTGATCCCTTGCGACTAGCTCCGCCCTCTGTGCTTCGGCAGAATGGGGGTTTCCGGGGAAGTTCGGCAATACTGCAAGATCTGAATTTCTCCCAGTACCGCAGATTTGTCATTTTTCCTACCTCTCCTTTTTTCGTACCTTTCCTTTCTCTGCAGATCAGTTTCTTAAAAGTCTGAGTTTGGTATATGAATGCGGTCTTACTATCTTGATGTACGATTTGAAGGCACCATAGTTAAGGGTTAAAATCACCCGTTCGCCAGTTTTCCCCACACATAGTTGACCAGAGAGAGATGAAAGGTTATAACCTTTTTACACAGAGGGTTGGGTTTCCGTTCATCATATGTAGGATTGGACTGTTTTCATACGAATTCTGTTGGGAAATCGGAAAAGCTGTAAATAAATGCATACGTATCCACTGGGAGATACGAGAAATTGAACAATTGGAGAATACACGAAATAATTCAGGTAGAAATCGAGCGCTTGACTCGGTTGGGCGTCCTGAGAGGCGTCGCAGAACTGAAGAAGTGGAGAATCGGAGAACGAAGTACCTTTCAGTCAGAGAATCACCCATAAGGTAGGACACCAAGCTGTCCTGCAGAGCAGGGCCCTCAGCGAAAACTGGCGAAATCGATTCTTATGCAGTCCTTTCCGCGATTTCTTCAGCTTTGCTTTTCTCAAGCTCGACCCTGATTAGGAACACGGCCTAACATTGACCCACGGAAAATCGCACTATGCTCACACTTGATTGCAATAGTTCGTCAGATTACTGTGACCTCGATTTCGCACATGAACTTTTTGAGGCTGGTGTTACAAGCATCATTTGTTAGGTTTTTTCTCGAAATCTTAGAAGTTAGTGCTGAAAAAAAACGTTTAGGAATCGGGTTTATTAGTCAGGATGCAAGGATGTTTGCCTGAGTCTGGAGGAAGGACTGCCGGTTGGTTGAAGGCAATTCCCGCGATCAAGTGATCCGCGAAATACCTCCGTGCATTTGGCATCCAGATCCACACCTGCACAGCGTGTGAAATTTTTGTCTCTCGACTGGGCGAATAAGGCGCCTACAAACACATGACTCTTGTGCACATTGTTCTTTTCACTCTGCAAGACAACAACCCACACTGTGGATAACGTGTATGCATTTTGTTGCCTGCAGCGTCGTAAGACGATTTCATATGCTCGGCGGAGATCATATTAACTTGTCAACTCTTCTGCGAATTCACGAGTAATTATATTAACGATTTGGCATGGTCGCTCAGTTTTCTGTTTCAATCCGTGTTCTGTATCGAACCTCGTCATTCTGCGACGATAGCTCAACTGTCTTCTAGCTTCTGTTTCCTTTCAATGTTGAGCTCAGAAGTTTTTATGTGATTATTGCAGGATGGAATCTCTTATACCAATCGTGAATAAATTACAAGATGTTTTTGCAACGCTGGGACGTCGTGAAGATCAGATACAATTACCCCAGATTGTTGTTATTGGTTCACAGGTTAGTGGATACTCCTTACTGCTTTTGTATGTTCCTTTTTGGAGAAAATAGTGAAATTTATGCAGATTGTTGTAAATCTATAGAAAGTTTTTCTTTTCAGAGTGCAGGAAAGAGTTCAGTATTGGAAAATCTCGTTGGTAGAGATTTCTTACCTCGCGGAACTGGAATAGTTACAAGGAGGCCGCTTATACTTCATCTTTCTCATGTTCCAGCTGACGACGAAATCAGACGGAGGAAGCCCGACGGTTTGTTGACATTTACGAAATTCCACTCATTGATTTGAGGCCATGTTATTCCAGGGTCAATGATCACCGACGATTGGGCGATGTTTGAACACACTGGTAATAAGATCTTCACCGATTTTTCTTTAGTTAGGAAAGAAATAGAAAATGAAACTGACAGAGTGACTGGTACAAATAAGGTACACCTTTTTTCTTTTTTTATATTGCCTGCTGTGTTGCCGTGATTTTGCTTTTTGGGGCGTTCACTTTTTGCGTATGTGGAGAACCTTTAGCTCTGAGGAGTCGGCGGTTTTGGAAAAAGCCCCACAGGAAGGTGAACGGATCGTCTATAGAATCTGTTACTCAGACTGGGACAGCGTCCTCAGGGCTGCGAAATTTTTGCAAAACACGACCCGTCACCAAAAATTTCTCCTTCTAAAGCGACCTTCTCCCCTTCTCTCACCTATCATTACCAAATTTTCCATCATTTTTTCCAAAAGGTACCAAATTTCCTGCAAAAAAATCCCTCATTCCCTTCCCCAGAAAAAGCTGCCAGGGGAGGGAAAGGGGGAATGTAGGCCTTGAAACCCGAAAAAAAAAGAAATTGGAAGAGAGTCGACAATCGAAGGAACTCCTCTCAAAGGGAAATGCGATCCCTCCCTCCGGCCACCAAATATACAACCCCCTCGTTGGGGATCCCCAACCTACGACGTGCCCTGATTCAGACACACTCGGTTCTTCTCCTGGCTATTTGTCGCCCAGTCTCCCAGGTCACGTTTTCTCGAACAATAGTGCCTCTTTGGTGTGATCCAGGATTTGGTCGTCGTGCCATGCATGTGGTAAGCGGGCCACTTGCCACTGCACCTCCTGAAAACCTTGTTGGGCGGAGTCAAATGGTTCCAATTTTGCTCCCTGTCGATTCCCTGCAATTGTCTCCTGTATCGCGGATTCTCCACATTTGCAAAGTATGAACGCAACCCCACTCTGGTATACGTTTTTCTGGAATTCCATGAGAGTTATTTCAGGGTATTTCTCCTATTCCTATTATACTTCGGATTTACTCGAAAAATGTTGTCAACCTATCACTAGTGGATTTACCTGGAATTACAAAGGTTCCTGTTGGAGATCAACCGCCGAATATTGAGGTACGTTTTCCGTCAAAAACTGTGCGTTTATGCTCGAGTTTTGAAACGTTTGAATTCGCTAAGTTCAGGACCAAATCCGTGAGATGTTGATTTCCTATATTTCCAATCCTTCATCAATCATATTGGCAGTAACTCCTGCAAATCAAGATTTCGCCACGTCTGAGCCTATTAAAATGGCACGAGAAGTTGATCCTGAAGGTAGAGATATATCTGCTGGCATTGTTTTCCGATTATCACTCTCTTACACTGTCATGAATTATAAATTGATTTTTCTGTTCAGGGCAGAGGACACTGGCAGTCCTAACAAAATTGGATTTAATGGATCAGGGAACAGATGCTATGGATGTTTTAATGGGCAAAATTGTTCCAGTGAAGCTCGGTATAATAGGCGTTGTTAATCGTTCTCAGGCTAGTTGTTTCCTGCTTTTTCCTTCGAATGTTCCTGGTCTAGTGCCTCTTTAACGTATTTCCATCCATCAGTGATACTTATTTCGTAGCTTACGACAACTGTTTTTGACAAAAATAACCTCAGGGTGACGGAACCTTGAAGGGCTCCCGGTGCTAAACTGGATTTCACCTGTATCACCTGTCCTCCAGTTAGTCACCGCGTTGTTCAAGTGGACGCCAGTAACGTCTCCATTCGTCCCTGCAACGTGCAAGAGTTGCCCAATGGACTCTCTCTGCTCGAGGGACACGATGAACTTCATACCATTCGTTCAGAGCTTTCACGAAGAAGTCTGACCATCGCGTAGGCGGTCGTCCAGGCGTTCGCTTGACATCCCGTGGAATCCAGTCGGTGATGAGCTCTGGTCCAGCGGTCGTCCTCGAAACGCATGACGTGCCCGGCCCACCTGATCTTCGAAACCTTGGCAAATGCGGCGGCGTCTCTGATCTTCGATCGTTGGCGGAGTGCGGAGCTCCGGATTCCCTCTCTCACTTGCGTGTAGCGGAAAACTCCGACAAATGAGAAAACTGGGATTAACCGACATTGAGTTGTTTCATCTATACCGGACTTTCCCATTTAGGTCCCCCTTTGAGCGTCGAAATAAGTCCTCACCTCCATTACAGTGCTGGCTGGCACTTCAGCCCGAGAAACCCTTCTCGTCTCGTCCAATGATTCTCTAGTCATAAGCGTCTTGGTTTTATTTCCGAACTTATTGGGGTAACCCATTGCGAGCCGTCGGTGTACTGGTGTGTATGCTTTATTTCATGCTTCCTTGTTCAGATAGTGAAAGGCAATATATTAGTTAATTTCATCCGTAATTGAGAAATTATGCTTTTTCGGGATGTCGCAAAAAGATATTATTTAATTGGGTCATATATAGTCATCCCATTATATTAGGTCATCCCAATTCAAAGTGCCGATACACATAGAGGAATGGCAGAAAAGCAAAGGGGATAGAGCAGCGGGCTACTATACCATTTGGAAGCTAGTACCTTAAGCTGTGTATCTGTGAAATTTGGCGAACCTACCCTTAGAGGAGGTTCTCGAGAAATTGAAAAGAAGCCCAAGTGGTGAAAATCAGGGGCTCCGGAATTTCAAATAAAGCTGTTATAAGAAGGAAAGTAGCGACTGGCTTAATCTCGACGGCGCCGTAACAGGTATTTTGTATGTAATGGTGCTCGACTATTACAGGTGAAAGTTTTGGTTCAGGAGCCCGAAGAAGGAAGAAAGGAAAAAATTTGTTGTCGTGGATGGTCCCATAATGTTCATCTGCACAAGAAAAAAGACAGGGATAGAGTCAAGCGCTGAATGTCTGATCGCAGGAGCCTTGGACCTTTTGTCGAGCTCTCCCGCGTCGTGTGACATCCGCAGCTGTAACTGGCTTCCCGAGTTATGTCGCGATAAACCTGGGTACAGTGATTATAAAATCGCTAGCTGTCGGGTGTAAGTTGCCTGTTCCGGTTCGCCCATCAATCCGACACATGAATGTAAGCCAAACAACTACAAGAAGCCACTGTTGCTCGCATAGTGGCCGACCTCTCCGAGTACTGTATTGTTGGCAGTGCTGGACCAACAATACTGAAACAGGAGTCCGATCGCTCCCATTCGCCCAACATAGAGCCGTTCGATTCCAACTGTTCTGATCAGTCGAGGGTACTCTCCGACGGCAAACGCTACAATGTTTTGTCATTCGCCGAAATTGGCATCAACAGCAATTTACTCGCACTTGTTGAAAAATCGAAGGTACCAGAGGTCCAAAGGCTTTCGGGCACTGGGAGCGGGTCATTTTTGTGAACGGAGGGATGGGTAGCTCACTTGAGCCAAAACAGTTACTTTATTTTTTATCTTTTTCGTCTTTGTTTATTAGAACACAAATCGACGGCACTTTTGACTGGGATGACACTATATTTTCGCCAATTATGGGATGACCTAATATTTCCCAAGAAATCAGATTTGAACCCTAGTGTCTTTTACGGTACAGCACACAATTTTCCAATGGGTTAGTGAGTGGTATGGCGGGCTAGCTTGACTAAATTCGCCTTACACAGGTGACGCAGCAGAAACATCCTAAGCAAGTTTGAACCAATAATGTGTATGGATTCCTGTCAGCAATTAAAAGGTTGTCTCAAAAACTCATGTCCTTTTTTGAGTCTCTTGTCAAATCTCTCTGTATTGAAATCGAACTATTGTCATGTGGTCTGTACATATAACATAAGCATCTCACAGTTAAAGCACCGTCCAATCCTTTTTTTCGTATTCAAAGCGGTGACAGAAAGCATCACATTCCGTCACGCTCTGCTATATGAATTTCAGCTGGGTCACATCCTCATTGTGAACATTCTAAGCGCGCCATTTCCCGTTTTCATGCACTGGAACCACCACAGCCAGTGCATTTCCTGTCGTTGGGGAAAATTTCCGCAAAATATTGCTCCCCTCCCCATCCTTCCTCCCACCTAGCCAACTTTTCCCCAACGTCTTTTTCCCTCAACCCGTTTTCCGCAAAAAAACTGCCGCCGAGTCGGGGAGAAACAAGCACATACGACCCCTCCCTCCATTCGAATTCATATAACGATGTAGGTGGAACGGGAAAATCAACTATTAGGAGTCTGAGGCGAAATACGATCCCTCCCACGATCTCTCATTAGGGATTCCCCAACGTACGACGTGCCTCTAACCCCAGCTGCACTGTCCAGTTCCTGAGCATTACCTTCTTCACTCTCATTTCTTGTTCGTGCGAACTCTTTGGTGAAACATAATCTAATTTTATTCCAGTACACATTTATGTCGTTTCCTATGGCGTTATTTCTCTCAAACTGGCGTTTTGCAAGCTTGATTTCGAACCCGTTTCTCGAAAATGGTGGAAGGTTCGTGAATCGAGCTTCAGAGCTTTCACTTGTGCTCTCTGCATGCCGTCAGAGAAGTCCTCCTCCCATAGCTAAAAAGGAAGTCGACGAGAAACAGCGGCGAGTGGCACAGACCTGGAAAAAGGTCATGGGGCTGACCACTTGAGAAGTGCTATCCCTCCCTTGCTTAAACACGTGCTTAAACGGTTTGCAAGTGTTTCCAGATGTGTTTCGGAGATTTAAATAAAATGCTTTATGCCACGATTTTGCCGGTCGATGTGCACCACAATTCACTGGATCTTGTTGTCTGAACCGAAAGCCCTTCGCTGACTGTGTAGAGAACCCTGCTGTGACTTTCTCCAGCTTCTCTCTTGTTGCAACCATTATGTTTTGTCACGAGAATGCTGTGTTATAGGCAAGTGAACCCCCAGACGGGACTACCTGGGTATCCATTCCTATCGGGGCTGGCCTAGTCCTGACGCGCTGATAGCTTTTTCTGCCGTAGGGTCACCGCATTCAACATGTTCAACGTGATTAGTAGTGGTAGGATAGTAGCTCTTTGAGTAAAACAATTCATTGTTGTTAACTTCTGCAAGGCTACAACATAAAGTCAAGTCGTGAAGGTAAGAGCGGCCCTGCCTGCGTAACGGTTAGCCCACTCGCGTAGGGTGGGTTCGAGTACCGCTTGGGATCAGGTTTCTGCTCGCAAGTCAGCATTCTGTGTTGTTTACTTCTTTGAATTCCAAAAGAATCGTTCCTGCCCGTCGAGGTTCGAAGGTGGGACTTTAGTCAGCTATCGGCTCAACTTTTTGGACGGTAATCGTCCCTTCTCCAGCGGCCAAATGTGTTTCCAAAGTTCAACGGAAATGAGCAGCACTTACCGTCAAGCACCCCCAATCTACTCTCGAAGTTCCGGGTGCCTAAAACTCAATGAAACCTTTTTTTGATTATCAACACTCATCAGGGTTCACGAGCACAAGACCCGCTATGTACATTCAGATAATCCATGTTGGAAGACCGGCGTTTTTCAACGCATCTGGTGGAGCAATTTTTATTTTGGAAGGCGCTGCAAGTTTGAGTCCTGTATTTCCATAGTGCATTTTGCATTAAAAAATTTGCCGTCGTCCCTTTTTGATGAAGCCGCTCAGCCCTCTTGTCGAACATTGCTTCGACTGGACGGGATATTCTACTCACTGGAGGCGTTGGGTTTGCAGTCTTCTACTCACGCTCTCTCTTTTCCTATCAGCTCAATAGAGATTTCCACTGAACCACCGTCTATTTGTTACATGAAAACAGGGCACATCCTCTCACTGAGCAAAATTTTTTCGTGAGACATTTCCAGTTTCCTCCTCTGGTACGACGCCCCTTCCCCATTCTACCTACAATTTAACTGACTTTACGCACCTACTTACCACTCGCCTAAAAATTTACAGTTGTCTCCTCCCCTCAAAAAAAACTGCCGCCTTGCTGGAAAGGGGGAGGGGAAGTGGTGGTGTACAGTATATGTGAGGCAGGAAAAACCAACAAAAAACAAGCAACCGGAGAATTACTTCTATGGCACATATCTCCCCTTCTCAGAGCGAGCAGACACGACCCTTCTCCCCACCCCAATGAGAGTCTACCAGCGATGTGGAATGGGCAGGTGAAACAGGAAAACTACAAATAAAAATTCAAGCAAAATTTCCATGGGCAAAATACGACCCCTCTCAACTGGAGATTCCCGTGCATAGGACGTAGGGAAGGTCGAAACCCAAATCGCCAGCACTCATACTGGTCAGGACTAAATGCAATTCACGATACTTTATACGTTTTTTTTTCTGTTGTGAAACTGAATTCACACCTCTTCAGCAAGCAATCATCGACAACAAACCAATTGGTGATGCTATAAAGGACGAATTGACCTTCCTCCATCGGAAGTATCCGACCCTTGCGAGTAGAAACGGAACGCCCTATTTAGCGAAAAAGCTGAATCTTGTAGGTCTTTTACAACTTCTATCGAATAGGGCTCTGCTGGCTGTTCTCATATTTGAGCACAATCACTGAGCGCTTCTTTCATTATTCCTTTTTAAGCTCCTTATGCATCACATTCGGAACTGTTTACCAGCATTGAAAGCCCGAGTGTCCATTATGCATGCCCAGTGCCAAGCTGATCTTCTAGCGTTTGGAGAGCCAGTGGTGAGTTGGACATAACTTTATGTCTGGGCAGTATTCCAGAAGATTTTCGTGGTTTTGTAGGATGACAAAAGCCGGACGCTTCTTCAAATAATCACCCGATTCGCTACGGCTTACACTTCTACAATTGAAGGCACATCCCGAAATATTGAAACTACAGAGCTGTACGTTTGCTTTGCTTTGTAGCAATAGGTCACCACGCGACGTTCGCGGCGTTCAGATCGGGTGGAGACGAAGGAATGAGGCAGCATGCGTTTAGATGAGAATGTAGGAATGTGACGTTGACAAAGCTTGAATCTATCGCCGCAGCGTCGTATCCAGACCTGCGCGACGTCGCACGGTGGCCTTTTGTTACAAGAGTCGCTTGCTTCCTTAGACCAGAATTTCGTTGAAGTTGCTGTAAAACACTAGCTTTTAGATGTGGAGGAGCTCGCATTTGCTTCATATTCCACGAAACATTCGGGAAATCGCTGGAAAGCGTGAATCCTCTCGAAAACCTCACTCAAATGGATATATTGACCGCAATTAGGAATGCTACGGTAAAGTCTCCCTCAGTTGGGCAAAAAGCTGAATAGCTTCAGTTAGGTACAACTTCTCTTCACTATTAATTCAGGGTCCTCGTCCAGCTCTTTTTGTTCCGGAAGTAGCATTTGAGCTGCTAGTCAAACGTCAAATTCAACGTCTGGAAGAGCCAAGTCTACGATGTGTCGAGCTGGTACATGAAGAAATGCAACGAATGGTCAAACATTGTGGACTTACTACTCAGGTTATAGAAAATTTTTTTTAATGTAAAAGCATGCCAACTTTTGTCAAAATTGAGTTTTTACGAATAGTGTTAGGAAAGGGGTTTATGCTGTACCACAAAAAGGTCCTCCACATTCTACTCCTTGGCACAGTTGCCAGGTTCAAACCAACGTGCTCCTGTTCTTTTGTTTTCCTTCAAGTTTTTTTTCCTTCAACTTTTGCTTTCGACGAGTATTCAGGGCCTTGGGAACGAATGGCTCGGCATTTCACTAATGGTCATTACTTTCTGTTCCTGATGCTTTTCTGTATAGTACTTTTCTAGTACCATTGTGACAGTCCCAGCGATTACCTGCGTGGCTTATAGATTACAGTTTATTTATGTAGCGCAGTTTGCTACGGAATTCAGAGTATGTTTTCATAAAGCCGGCTTTTTTTCAGCAAGAAATGCAACGGTTCCCTCGACTATACGACAAAATAAATGAAGTAGTTTGAGTGGGTACTTCAAAAGCCCCCGTCTGCGACTACAAATGAGATGGTATCGGTCAGAATTTTTTAATAGTTTATAGACTCCGCTTCAGATGTCTCCGCGCCTTACTTAAATGGTGGTCTTCTTTTTTCAATGTAGGTCCTGCGTCCTCATCTCTGACATTGTCCTACTTCGCGGCTTCACAGAGCGTTGGCAACGAATGTTGGTCTCATACAGTGGCACTCTGATCGGCTTCCAAGTTGCCTCGCCTCCAAGGCACTCACAACACCCAACAGGCGTTTTTGTCATGTGTTCAGTTACTATGTTTGTTATTGCTGTGTTTTTTTTTATTTTTCCCCACTGTAAGATAGTATCAGCTTTGGGTGACGCGAGGAAGCGATTAGTGAGCTAGAGGCGTCAGGATATTCCGTTGCTGACATGAAATGAGCAGGTCTAGAAACTGGTACAGTGAGGTTGCCAGTGGTCCTCACTCAGGGTGTTCTCATTAATTGCTTTGCTTTTTTATTCTCTGGAGAGTCACTTAACGGCCAGGGTACAGCATCCTGATATGTGAGGTGGTGGTGTAGGTACGACCTCCCTTCTGAGAGAGGGTGTCAGTACAATCCCTGCCTTAATGAGGGTCTCGGTACGACCCATCTTTCTGAGGGTCTCCGTACGACCCGGTCTTTCTCCAACACCTACCTACCGATTTCATCATTTATCTCCGCCTTTTTTCGCACCCAAAACATCCTGTGAGGGGGAGGGGGGGGCGCCATATTAGTGTACATGAAACAGGAAAATCACAAAAAAGTCAACAAACCCGGAAAACCAAATGCGTCAAAGTTTTCTCGAATGGCACATTTACGATACTCTAGTCCTTCCCAACGACCAACTATACAACCCCTCCTCCTCCTCTCGAGACAAAATGTACGACCCCTATGTGTTTCAGCACAACGATTGCTGAACCACTGTGGCGCTGCTATATGTTTTGTAATTGAACACCACAATCCACAACATTCAATCGCGGGGTTTTTCTTAAGTTGCAGAGCCGCTCACTTGCATTGGTACAAGGTTATAATGTCTCTTTTTGTTGATTTGCTTTGCTTGTGCATACTGTTATGATGTCTGAGCGAAGCTTTTTCAGGTCGCCAATCAAGTAGCGATAGAGCTTGCATATATCAATACCAGGCATCCTGAATTCGTCGGTGAAGCCAACAGGACTCTAGTGAATGCCGAAGAAGCTATCTCAGATAGAAGTCGACCTCGACAGCGCACATCGTCAACGGGCGAAAGGGCTCCGAGCGTTAATTCGGATCAGGTTGGTTTGAATGTTTTCTATGCACGCTTAAAACGTAAACTTTTTGGGTCCTTTCTTTCCGGTGCTTTCGTTGTGCTTCGTAGCGCATGCTTATTGTTTAGTGATTTTTCTCCTACTTGGACGTTGCACGTTAGTGCTTGCTTGCAATATTTCTCTGGTGTTCGTGAAACTATCTGGCTTGTGGAGTTCGTGTCAAGGATAGATAGAAAATGAAAACACCAACAGGCTCCCCGTTGTAGTATAGTATTGTCAGGCCCCCTATGTGGTTCGCATGAGGGACGGCAACGAGGCCGTGTTCACAAGTGGTTCCATGACAAGCCTCGACCGTCGAGCTGTGAAGTCGGTACAATTCTCGAATTACAACATACTGAAGGAGGTGATTTCGGTTGCTGTGTTCAGTAATGTGTTTGTGACCTTACAGGTTTTGGTAGAACTGTTTCACTGCTTACTGTTCCTTTGTCACTTTGACATTTGGTTCAGCCATCTTCACCTCTGCTCTACGATTTTTAGATTGTTGAATTTTCGCTTTTCAGATGGTAAATGCTGTTCCCATGCCAGGCGCAGGGGACGCTGCCATTAACGGAGTTTCAAAACCACCAATGGTTAACGGAGAATCGAAGAAAAGCTCGTGGTGGTTTGGCAAGTCCACTCCGGAAGAGTCATGTGAGTTAAATTAATTTTTTTTGCTGCTTTTCTTTGTTAGAATTATGGTAAAAGTATGAACTGGGGTGCCCTCTGATTTCTCAACAGTTATCAAGAACTAGTTACAGTTGTTCTTCTGAACAAAGCGATCTTTGCTGGTTTACCATGTCAATTTTCTGCAGTGAACTTTACTTTCTCCTTTTACTTATTTTAGGTATAGTTGCTCAAGAGATAGCGCATAACGAGGAACTAAAGGGGGAAACATTCTCACTAGTGAAAATTCCGAGTGTTTTTGACTTTAGCACTTCCGACTATCTCCATTATGTCTGAAAAAGAAGAACTTTGTAGCGAATTGGGGTTGTTAGGACGAACACTTTAAGATATCGTGAGCTGCGTTCATATTATGCGTCGTCGTACAGCAGCATTTTGAGTGTTTCTAAATAGGCTATCGTTAGGGTATATTTATGAAATGGCTAAATGGTGCTATTACCGCGACCTCTTTTTCACTTCCAATGTCCTTATGCATGTCCCCATCTCGAAAACTGCCTACCATTTCACTAACTTGTGGCATATATAGCGCGCGCGAAAGGGAGCAATCAACAACAGGGAAATTTCTTTATGAAGCAAAAAAGACAACCGTGCGCGACGGGATACCACCCAATGATGATCTTCTGTTTGACATATAAATGAAAAAGCATGTTTACTCGAGTTTTTTTTGCAGCTGAAGTGGTTCCGAAGGCAGCACATCTTCTACCAGAGGTACCTGAGAAGCCTCTTGCGCGCCAGCTTACTCGAAACGAACAGAAGGATTGCCTCATTATTGGTGAGTTGAGCTTCACTGTTCACTATAGTACGGTTGTGGAGTGGAACATGAGGATTTTTGCGGGCAAATACGGCTGTAACCGAACATTTTTGGAGTAGTGACGGCTGTGATCGCGAAGAGCAGAAAATTGTCGTGATCCAGTAACTGTTATAGTTGTTTATGGACCTAGGGATTGCACGAATATTGAGAGCGCGCCGAAAGAATGGGTGGTAATCGACTGATCCCTTCGCTTGCATTCTCGGAAGATGGGCGAAGTCTTAGTAAAGCGCAAAATCCTGATTCGCTCATTTCAAAATTTGCCGATTGTCCACCTCGCGAAGTAGAACGCAGTCCGAGACTCCGTTATCGCTGTCCTCATTCCCGTCCCCCACAATCTTCACTTGCTGGTGTACCGATGTTGTGTAAAGGTTTCTTATCATTTCATTTACTTTTTGATTTCAGAACGTTTGATACGAAAATATTTCATGATTGTCCGCAAGAATGTTCAGGATAGCGTTCCTAAAGCCATCATGCACTTCCTAGTAAATTACGTGAGGGTAGGTACTCACATTTTCCTTTTTACTACTTTTCGCTGTTTGACAAGAGGAATGAAACCTAGTATTCAAAAGAATCCAATTTCAGGATAATCTCCAGTCAGAACTGGTACGTCAGTTGTATAAGCAAGATTTGTTAGAAGATTTGTTGTCCGAGACCGAGGATATGGCTCAGCGTAGAAAGGAAACCCTCGAGACGATGAAGGTTCGTTTTCATCCTATTCCTTACTCGGCCGTGCTCCTGTATTCCTTCGCCTAAAACAGCCTTTAGACTTCGTGGGCAACGCGCGTCGCCACAGCTGCAACAGCGCTCCAAAGGTAAAGACGCGGGACGCAGCCGCAGACGGTCGGTGCCGATCGCTACCAGTCTGCGTGACTAAACAGCTACTATTATCCTAATCTCCCATACTCTCTCGAAGAAGCGGCCTGCACCCATCAATCGAACGTTCGCAGAAAGGTAAGTATTCGACGCCGGCTATCTGCTACTGCGTTTGCTATAGCCTTGGAGCTTTGTTGCAATTGTAGCGCGTCAACGCGCACCATTGCGAAACCTGAACGCTGCCCAGTCGGGAAG
>MU914083.1:4463-17282 GCA_036418165.1 Cooperia oncophora | reverse complement strand
TTATAGGACCAGCCAGTTCCGTGGACAACTTTCCTTCGGCTACCAGGGGCTCCATCTTGAAGTCTACCTGTACTCTAAGAAGCTCAGCCTTGGCAAAATTCGATCCTTTCTCTCCTTCCTTTCTTTCTAGAGCCGCTCTTTCCGCTGCAAAGTTCGAGCTCGCTGCAAGAGGTCTGCAGTTAGGTTAGCTAGTTAGTTACCCCATTCAATGGTTAGGTATAGCTAACCTTTACTCTTAATTGAGAGTATACTTCGACTGGGATATCTTTCGCTCGGAGGGGTTTACTTACCATTCGTAGGGTTTTGTACGAGTAAATCTTCTTCAAAGGGCAGAACGCTAATCCTTCACTCAGAGAGACTAATCCTATTACCGTGGTTTAGTATTCTAAACCACCCAGTGCAATTGTCTGACTAATTATCATTCTCATTTCCGAACGGGGCCTATTGAGTATGCGTGGACGAAGGGTTCAGCAAGGACAAAATGTGGGCGTTCATCTCATGGGGATTCTCAAAGCAGAAGCATTATAACCACGCAACACGCCGTGCGTTAAGGATTCATTAATGGGGGCCAAGCTGCATTGCTAAGAGAGATCTGCACACTGACGAGCAATGGGGGGGGGGATTCTGGGTTACGATTTTGATTACCAATTTTCATCAATTTAGTGTACGACGTTTCTCCATCTAGCCGACATAATTCGGTGAAATAGGGGATATAGGAATATACAATTAGAGGTAGATGAACTTATGGTTAGGCTAAACACTTGAGACTGAAAGTGAGGAACGTTAGGCCGTGGCAGAGGCTTAGGCCTTAGGATATCCTTACTATGGCGTCCCAAGAGAGCGCTGAAGTGGCCAACACCACCCAAAGACAGGCAGAAATGCACGGTCAAGAAGGATAAAAAGAGAATGATCAGAGGACGTGAAAACTACAGCTTCAGCGTTTGACTGAACGTATCTATTCGGACGTACTTAGGAAAAAGGAATTATTCTCAAAAATCACGAATTATTATCTTCATAGCACAGTGAAAAGAGGCTAGAATGTTCCCCACATAAATTTGCAGGTGGAACCACATAGGCCCGTAAAACACGCTACACATTAACAAAAGAATTATAATGAAAACCAGCGACGCACATTTGGGCTAACTTTGGAATAATCCCTTGGTTCTGTGGCAATTAACGAAAATGGATAAATTATTTTCCAGAAAGCTGTCCTATAAGGACATAAAAACAGAAAGCCATAGGAGTATAGCAAGCGTGAAGTTCGCGCTGCAGCGTCCCGTAAGTGACGGGCACGTGGGCGGTATTCCACGCAGGGTTACTATTTTAATGTGAAAAATGATATCATCCTTTTGGAGTCGATCAGACTAGCGCAAGAACCCGTAACGTGAACGGCACTTGAGCCTGAATAAAACTCACCGCTGCATGTGGATGAGCTGGTGATAGGGTTCTTTGTGCACCTCCACGACCATGTAATTTATAGTGGGCCGACGATCGGCCACGATCATCTGGAGCCGGCATTCCTGTACCAGCGACACCAGACGTCGACGCTCCACGCGAAGGACACGTTTCACCAACAGGCGATACTAAAATCATTATCACTCAGTAAGGAATACATTTTGCAAGTTTTCTGTTTCTCATCATGTTTTCGTTGGAGGGGAGGCGGACAAGACAATCGTAACTGTCGTGTCGCGCGGCGTATCGATTGATAATGCGCGGCAAATTTTTGATGTGCCCCAGGAGCAGCGAAACTCAAGTGAACTCGACGCCATGCCAAGTGATATAGATCTTTTCCGTCCTTTTAACATACAAATTTAACAGCCAGGCAAAGAAACTCGTCTCGCAAGCGCGCGACGTCGCTCGCCACGCCCACCGCCCAGCCAATACGATTGTCTTGTCACATACCGTAGTTGGAATACTGTAGATGAAATGAAATGATTCCAGTGAACTCGGTATGACTCTAATTGCGGTTTCACATTGAGAACAATGCTAGACTTCAAAAAAAGTAAGAATCATTGATGTGAATCGTAGGCTGTGAACAATGCCTCCCAAAACTGGTCTTCAGGCGATTTCATGCAAAAATACTAGCATCTACACAAAGGACCCCCAACGGGAACTGCTTTGTAACGATAGAAAAACAAAAAAGGAAATTCACTTGGGAAAACTTAAGCGAATAGTTTTTCTAGAGTTTATGAAAGCTTCAAGTTGAGATACGGTAAGCAATGGTGACAAGCAGAGATGGTTTTTTTAACAACTTCTGAAGAAAACTATGAAAATAGAAGAGAAATGAAGAGGTGGAAGATCTGAAGGGTACAGGCCAGAGCTAGGGCTACGTGACCCAAACCGCTCATATCAGACCGTGTGAATGAATATGTATGTCAATTGTATAATTGCGCGCCTGTATTGATCTGGCCGATGGCAAATAAAGGTGGAATCAAAGGTGACACAGAGGGTTGGAGGGCGAGTTCTGTTGAGAGTCCGACGACGTCGAACGGACCAACGTAATCGTTATGACTATCAGATGACACACAGGCGCGCCATGTAACCCTAGCCTTACAGACCAATTCCATTTACGCATCAATGGGTCAACGTGGACGTGAAAATGCCAACGAACGTAAACATGGCACCAAGACCTATTGACTCCTGTTGAACTAAGGTAAACACTTTGAAATGTGAGTGAGCTTTTCACCCAGACAAACACTATTCTACTAGACTATCAAAAATTAATTGGCAGCTGAGGGGTCATAAAGCACCTTGGACAGCCGCCAAAGCATATTCGGCTCTATAGAGCCAAGCTTTATATCCCTATAAAATTGTGCAATTCCCGCCAGTCCTCTAAGGGAGGGGAAACCAAATGCACCGGACCATAACTCGGACCCGAGATCACTGTAGATGACAACTGTGCGCTGGAATTCCTGATCTCAGTTCTCAACTGGAAGTCCGATGCGTGGCGTATCCCGAAATGGAAGTCCGATGCGTGGCGTATGCCAAAATGATCATAAGGCCGAAAGATTCTCTTTTTATCAGTTCTTTCAGCAACCTTGCAGAGCACAGCTTTTTAATTAGACAGACTGAGCGGTCGTTTTGGGAGGCGCCATGCACTATACTTTCATTGGGAATCGAAGTGGTATTTGAGTGGTTCCAGAGCGCCAGTGACTTGCACGGGCTGACCGTGGTTCACGTACGGGTTTTTATCCTCTCACATAAATCTAGTACCAAGCAAGCTATCCTGGAAGAATGCAGGACTTAGTTTATCATACAGGAGCCGATCCAGGGTGTGAGGCCAGGACCACAGCGCAATAATCACATCCACTTGTCTTCACCTTCCGTCATTAATATCTATGAAAAATGGGAGCAGTTCGACTTGCTGGGGGCATTAAATGATATTGGCGAAGTTTGCATAGACCCACCTTGTGAAGAGAAGTGGCACAAGTGAGCGACCGTGATTGTGGGATGTCCCACCCTTCATTACGGTCGCTCACTTGTACCACTTCTCAGCTTTGCTCCAAAGAGTTTACAGGCTACTTGAAACGAACTAGCAAAAGGACTAATGGGAGCGCAAAATATGCCCCCCTCCCGGCGCCACCCGGCTTAAAAGCCGAACTGCGCCTGGATGTGCATGGAGCTAAGAATATCATGACATGTGTAAGCCTACAAAGGAATGTGCAAAATGGCTTGGGCGCGAACCAGACCAAGTAGTTTTGTAAGCGACATTTTCCCTAGGTTTTGGATTCCTTTTAGTGCGACCTGCACAGTCAAGCGAAAAAATCACATTTCAAAATTCTATGAGAACATTCAAATTTGATTGAGAGCCGCCAAGAAGGTTCAACCCTTGCTAAACCTCGGCATGATAGTGTTTCAGGGTAACTCAAGAGCTCAAGAAGAAGAGTGAAAAAAAATTCAAAAAGCGTATTCAGAAGTAACGTTAGGAAAACTCATTAATAAAAATCCAATTAAAGGACCAGCAGTAGATAAAAGAGAGCTCCTCACCATTAGATACTGAAAGTTTGCCTTCTTCCGATTTAGGAAAAATTGAAAAAAAAATTGAATTAACTCAAAAAGTTGAAATTTACAGGATCAGAAAAATCGATGCATGTTCAGGAGCTCAATCAGCTGAACACATGAGTGCTACCACTGAAGCTCAAAACATCGCTGGTGGTGTAATAGCAGTCTGGGACGACGAACGTTAATATGTGGTTTCAAGTCCTGACTAAGCGCCCTGTTTAGGCTATTACTCTACATTTTTATGGTTATGCTGCTGTCATAAAGTCAAGCATCAACGAACAAAAGTACCAAACCAGAACAAGGCAACAGGGACAGGAACTTGGTTGCTAAGGAGGGTAAAGTGGGCAACCGCTTTTTCTTTGACCTGTTTCATGAGTTATCACACTACCACGGAGAGCCTAGGTCCTGGTCCAAGCACTGGCTACCGGAAGGGGTATTGGCCACAATTGAGCGCTTCCAGTAATCAAATCTTCTGACCAATGTTACGGCCTAGTGAATAATGTTATACTCGCACAAGTCTGAACATAGAAACTAAAAATGCGCGCGCACTTGGAACTGATAGTAAATCACATCACATATTGGCAACAGAAATTCACAGAAGAAATCCGGCAGGGTAAATGTAGAAGCTTCGTTCTAGGGAACGGGTACAAGTTGGTGAGGGAGCAAGTAACCAGGGTAAGCCAGCTGACGGAGCACTTGAAGAATTCCTCGCAGAAAACTGTGGCCGCAACCGCGTGCGAACCCCCGCCCACCCCCATTTGAAGAAATTCACCCAGCGAAGAAGTTGAACGCTTTTCGCATAGCCAATATTTTGGCGCCAAGAAAGCCTAACGCTCGCGCTTAACGGTGGCCCAAAAAATTTTTCAGTTTCGCAACAAAAAGTTGTTCTCTAACATATTCCGTACCGCGTGATACAAATGGTGTGTCATATGGTCTATTTGGCTCGGGTTTCATGTTCTTAGGTTATCAGATGCACTTTCCTGGACATGCGATGTACATTACTCATACGAAAGTGAAAACAGTTGAATTCTCTTAATATCGATGTAAAAAAAATCATAGATTGAAAGCGGAGGACCCTCACAGAAAGCCGGTCCGCAGTGTGCAAAGTGCGCCCTCGTCCTCCAACCCTCGGCCAACTTGGGCCGAACAAACCCCCATATGATCCTACTTTTAATTAAAGATTAAGAACGGACTGCTGAAACTCCAGAGCTGGTCGCGCTGGTTTTGCCCCGATTAAAGCACAACAAGGGTTAGGATTGCATGTTGAAGCGGAAGCGAAGAAGCTCGTATGCAATATTACACCTCGACAATGTACATAACACAAGACGTGTGTGTGCAAGAAAGACACTGCGAGCAGACCAGAAAACGCGCAGAAAACGGAAGCGTCGTCGTTGACAAAAGAAAACAGAGAAAAAACGGGCCAAGCCGGTTTGATCGGAGCTCGACGAGGCGCTTATAGTGCTCCGACGAGGAAATGGAACTTCTAACGATGTTGCACACACCACAGCCCCGGGAAGCAGCAGCTCAAGGAACCTGTTGCCAACATTTGCGAGCTGCACCTCATCGGAATTGAGTGGTGGTGGCCGATGTAATCGGAGCAATGGCATCTCGATCAGACGCACTCACACATTGTTTGACGTCCTCTGTCCGACCGCCACTAGGGCGAAAATCGATCAGTTGAGGCGTAGTTGAGGGTGAGAGTGAACTCGAGTTATTAGATTGTCGGGGAGTATCGCCATTTCTCTAGGGACAAGCTCGATCCCCCTTTTTCCCCCTATGGAACCCTCAGTCAATCCACGAGTGTAAGAACTCGTCTCCCTGAAGATTCAACGACATGAATCAAACGGCTCAGAGTGGTGCCGCCGCTGAAAAAATTCTCGACTTTACGACTCAGTTCTGGTTGGATTTTACGAGGGCCTGGAATCCGCTCAGAAGGTGAAAAAAACTTCTAATAATCCTCGAAGGAATGTCAAGAAGGAAGGTTGGGAATGAGAAAAATTCGGGGAAAGAAATAACTAGGAACATACCATAACTAAGAAGAGTCCGCTAGCCAGCTAGCCTTTCATTCCTTTGATTCGTTTTGTTAGTACCACAGACCAGTTCGGGTGGGGGGGGGCTTTTGCACTTTGACTACTTCCTATCGTCCTGCTCACTGTTCCACGAGAGTTATTCTTCACAAGAGATGACAAATGACAGTTTCTACAGTCGGCTACTGCCTCACAAGACATTTCTCCAAATCTCTGCTTTATGGCTCGATTGGGAGTAGCGAGAAACCATAAAGGCCCCCAAACCAACTGCACCGTACCACACTTGTCCGGCATAGAAAAACCACACATTTCTATATTCTCTTTGGAACGAAGACGTGAAAATGTCACTGAAGACCTGCTCCTCTCTTGCCTCCATTTTCTCAGAACGATCTACCTTTATGTGCATAGGTATCGGTACGCCCCCAGAACACGCTTGATCCCAGGATTTCTCAATGTCTCCGCCGAATTGGGGGAAGTGCGAAGGGGGTTGGAAGGGGGGGGGGTGTACGTCGCCCCGAAGAAACAAAAAGAATCTCCAATATTCCTGACGTTTGACACATTCACCTTTTCAAACCCATTCCCTCTCAATGCAAATACTCCCAGGAATACTCCCAGAGACCCGATACGAACTTTACTAGGAGAAACTACTAACTACTTACTGCTCAGTCCAATACAAAGCCTGGTCTCCCTCAAATGCCTCTACAATCCCGAAGAGAAACCGAAGACAGGGCGCGGTCAGCGCTCACCAGCCGCTTACGAGTTTTTTCATATTATTTACAGGATTTATTTGTAATGAAACCAGGGAGCGTCTTGGGATGCGTCAATACCGACAGTTTCTCTTCATTTTTTTCCTCATACTGCATTTTTTCAAAGCCAAAGCAAACACTCTTTCCTCAAAGTACTACCCATTCAGAACGCTGCACTTTTTCCTAAAACGATTACGGAGCTGTCTATTCACCGCCAGCACCTCATTTTGTGTGCCTTAGTCATTAGCTTCACTTTTCCCCGAGAAAAAGCTACAGAATAACCTAACCAGGCTATGATAACCCTCTTCATCGCCAAGTAACCCTAGAACAAAATAGCAACGATTCAATCAGGATAATGGCTTGTGTCCGCCCGCACCGCTAATGGGCTCGTCCAACCCAATCGACATGTGTTTCCATAACATCCGTTCAAAGCGCCTTGTAGCGCCACGGTTTCCACTCTCTCATCGGGGTACACCACCGCAGTGCCGCAGCCGCGGAAGTCGGCCGACCAGTCCTTGCAACGAAACGTACATCCGCTAACCCCTTTCACTCCCCTTCCCACGTCTTGATCTGCACACGCTCGCGCAGGCGCTGACGGAGGTGGGGAAGTGGTGGGGTGGAAACAATCCTGTTGATCAGCTAGTTCTTCCAACATGTTACCTATATCTCATTCTAGCTAGCTCCATAAAAAAGACCAGCTCCTAAATGTTCCTCCCTTTCCAAATTCGATCAGTCACAGGCAAGGGGAAGTTCCTGGTGGAAAGAGAGAGGACCGTTCCGCGTCAGGCCTCAAGCCTCGCCGCGACGGGCTGGAATACTGGAAGAGAACTAGTCACGAGGCAGAAAAACACATCCGGCATGAGAGGAGAGCAATTCTACATATCGGAAGAGAGTCGGGCGTTCTGCGCTGCGTCAGTATAATGAGGATATCCTCTCTTGACGAGGAAATGAGAGCGCGGAGACAGTGAGGGCAATAGCAGTGACGAATATAGGGTGAAACCTCGATGCAAAGCAATTACTGACTAGCGCACGACTAGTTGACGCACAAAAACAGCGAAAGGAATAAGTAATTGGATAGAGAAAGTGGGACTAGAGTGGGACAAAGGCGAAAAGAAATAACTGATGGAATGTGGAGAAACAGCTGTATGAATGGGTTCTGGTTAGAGGAAGCCATTCTATTGAAGAAGCAATGTATGTCTAGAAAGTTGCCCAGAAAATGAGGTAATATAATGAATAAAACATCAGAAACAATATCTCATAAAATAAATCGGGAAGAAAATAGGTATAGGTTACCTGCTTGGGAATAGAGTAGTATGTTCAACTGGTCAGCTGGCGGTAAACTCCTCGCCCATTCACAAATAGCGGATCTACGATTCATTTCCTGAACATCCGCTTGCTGATTTTCCCAGGTGGACAGACCGTCCACATCCGGCTTGGCGGCCATCTGCTGCATTCCGTAAGGACAATGACGATGCGGTCGCAGTCGGCGTAGCTTTTCTCGAATATCTTGAGCGGTGGGAGCTGTTCGACTCATCCTAGCTGTTCGATGGGGTCGTAGAACCCGAAGATGATTGCGAATGTCCTCAGCGGAAGAGCTTGTTGGAGTGTCAGACATGTTCTAGTAGAACGTGGCAATGAATGCCTCTGGACGATGGGGGAGGAGCCGAGCAGGAGTAAGCAGCAGCAGCAACTATCAGAAATAAACAAACGGCGGCTGCCGCGCCAGACACAACAGGCGATAACTGCTTACTAATTGTCTGGAAAGGTGAAGAAAAGTTGAAATAGGCGAACGATGTTCCCACGATCGCCAAGATGCGAACGCTCGGCGAGGGTTTTTCACCGCCTGAACGAATTTGCAACTGGAAATGAGCGCCAGGCCACGCCCCGCGGTGCGTCCTGGAGCGATGAGAGGTGTGACAGAGAGAGACAGCGTGGGGAGATAAATTGTCCATGGGAAGAAAGTCGAGAAATCCAGGAAGAGGGCGGGGACGCAAACTTCAGCACTCCTGACAGACAACACGTGCTACCTAGCACTTCACCTGGCAGCGAGCATGCACTCATTATCAGCCGCGCCATGTCTGTCCCCGCAGGTCACAGTAAACATAGACAATTTTCGAAATCGGGCCCTAGCCAGTGTTTATTTGTGTCTGGACACACGCCTTGAACTGCCAAACATGTCTCGCCCACCAGCTGCTGGCCCAATTTTCTTTCACCCGAGAATTCGACAAACGACTGGAGAACCATTCAGCAATAAATCACCCAAAATCGCGAGCGGATCCGAAGAAGGAAACGATCTGACGTGCGAAAACCGTCCGCTGAAAGAACGATCACCTCCTCCACAGCTATCGGTTCATACATCTCAATGCTTCGACCCTTTTGGGAGTTTTGAACCCTCGCGAACCCTCGTGGACCGTGAACCTCAATATCGTCGTTCAACGTCCATTCAAATTCGACCCACACAGACTGGTCCAGCATTGGTGACCCAGATAGGGGCACCCTCACTGCGCGCTGATCGTTGGCGTTCACGGATTTCATTCATAGAAGGAGAAGAACAGCAGCGACTGCTGATCAGAGATTGAAGTAGGAGGGGTTCCTCAATACAAAGAGGACTGGATGGTGCTTTTTCAGCTAATCACTCGACATTTTAAAATAGAGTGCGCTGCTCTTCTCAGAATTCCTATCGTCACCCCAAGTCCACCTGAAATCGCTGGTGCTGGAGCAGAACTTCCTCAAGAACTGGATGCCAGACCCGGCACCATACGCGTTACTTTTGGGTCCTTGGCAACTTCTAAAGCGTTTTACTAACCGATTCAACCGTAGCCATGACGATCGAAACCATAGGGATCACCAGCAGATAAGTCACCATGAGGAAAGCGAGTGGCTCAATAAGACCTCCCACTCCTTGCTTCCAGTAGAACCTGCTTCAGCTTGAAAGATCCTAACCTCCCTTTTCACCTCCCATTAGCTTCCGTTTTCCACTTTCTAGGGAACCCTGCGTCCAAGGGTATCCGAAGCTTCTGCTTCCACTATTCAAAAAAAGTCTCTCGACATTCCTGAGCGATAGCTCAGCACTGGTTTCCACTCGTGCAACAGCACTAAAAATTTGTGAAAAATGTGAATCATGGAAAATCATAAAGGTTAATAATAGGCGCGATTTATAGCAGTGAGCTATGTTACAGTGCGAAGTGGAGCCGCTTGCCAGACACACGGTCAGGAGGTGAACACCTGGAGCAAGCATTTGGAAACTTCTGCCGAGGCCGGGGAATCGTCATTAGGCTGGGTGAGCCATTACTGGAGGGAGGGGTCGTATTCTGTCGCTGGAGGAGGCTAAGAAATTCGTATATTGCGCGTAGCTAGGACCTCCAGCGCCGGCGTCGGACCGGCAGCTTTTTTTGGGAAAAACTGCGACAAATACAAGTCTAGTCTAGTCCCTTCTTAGATTGAAAGGATGCCTAGCCGCAGCTTGGGATGGGTAGTACCACCAGGAGCAAGACAATTGGGAGAGCCCAGGAAGTGCCGCTGTTGACGGCCAAAAGATGGCATATGGCATATCAGCCTGCACCTCAAAATCACGGTGATCGATCCAATCATATTCAAACCACTACAAGAATCAGACCGCGTTAAACAGAATACGTGGCGCATACCCGAAGGGACTGGTCTACGCGAAAGCTCTAGTGTTTTTTGTGGCGACATAACCGCAAGCCTTCTATTGTGATGTTCGTTCGACTAGCATCTTTAACCGGCTTACAAATACCTACTATGATGCATGCTCAATTAACACTGGCTATACGATTACTAGTTAGCTTGTAGTTAGAAAGATTAAAAAAGGGCACAAAGAAAAGCAGTAAGAACCAGGAAGGGCACGATGGGCGCTAATAGCTGGCTAATCTTTTTATGTTGTTAATGGAAACCTGTCTGGGAAACCAGGGCACGTCAGTGAAAGGGAGTGGAAACCAGGAGCAGTAGTTTGCCTCACAAAACGGGCGCTAGTAGCCCTGGGGAGGAGTGGCACACCTCTGAGCTTTTTCAAAGTGTCCCTATTCTTTCTTTTGTCTCCTCACGATCGTGTATCACCCTGCAATTCTGTAAATTCCTGTCAAATGCCTTGTGAACTCTTGTCAAACTCGGCGAAATAGCCTTACGCTCATGTGAAGGTCAAATCTCGCTTTTGCAAACGTTGACCAGGCATTTTGACGTTTGCCAGGAGTTTACAGGGTACTCGACAGGTGGTAACAAGTCCCACAGGGCGTTGTTGAGTAGGTTGTCCAGTTTACATATGTGCACAGTTTACAAGATTTCGTATGCTACCAGCGCTTACAGTGACCCCCCCCCATTAATAAGCGTCTCGAAGTGCCTCGAACGTTTACCACATTTATTAGGTTATACTCTATCTGTTATTACGGTTCGAGGTTATTGTTGGTAGATTTAATGTTTACACGTTATACGTTCAGATATAGTTAACAGTATCAAAATGAACTAAAAAAAGCAGAAATATCCCTCCGCCCCTACCCCACGGTTCGAACACTGCGATTTTTGGATTCAGACTATTTGAAGAGTATTAAAAATAATGGCGAGAGCTATCTGTAGGTGCTACTGGGATTCAAAGGTCTAGATGGCATGCTGTCACTCCCATAAGGGTAACGTCGGTACCCTTGGTAAACGAGCTTCTTTTGGTACCTGCTTACCAAGCAAGTCAGTTAGAAGCATTCCAAGGGCTGCACCACGTAGGTGTCCCACTAAGGGGAGACAGGGCCTCAGAGTGAACAAGTAGGTCGATTGAGGCTTACTTCCCTCAGCTAGATCGGTTTGACAACCAGTTTTATGGTGGTGAATATACCCGGGTAGCTGCCCATTCCGGACCTTTAAACCTAAGCTATTCATACCCCGCAATATTTCCCAGGACTCGCGCGTTCCGGGATTCAGTGTCTAGGCCTACATCGCTACCGGCGTATTCTCGTATCCAATGGCCGTATCGAAAAAGGGAAATCTCCAATCAATCACTTTAACAACCAATCCATAAATCAATCAATCGATTAATCGAAAGGCTGTTGTACCGGTTTTCAGCGCAGTGCAACGCGCGCACGCACTTCTCCTCCTCATCGTTTTGCTCTCGTCGGACGGGGGCGCATCTCCGGCTCGGCAACTGGTTCTATGCCGATTCTCATCGCCCCACACCCGCGATCCCTTTCGAATTCCCGGCGAATCGCACACAAAAGACCATTCCCCCATTCCTCTTACCATCCATGGACCGTCGCTTCAAAGTAGAGAATATGATATGACTGTTACTTTTGAAATACAAGAAATCAGAGATAAAGCGTAGTGTTGATGTTTCCGAGGTGTGCCTGGAGCTCACCAACTTTGAGGGATTTTCAGCGGAGGAGTTCATGTTCAGTTGGATTCAATGAGAGGGGGGGGGGAGCGTACCATTCTAGCCAAAAGGGTTTAGTATTGTCCGAGTCCATTGGATTTGGAGAAAGGGTGGACATACTGATAATGTTGCTGAGAGGGAAGAGCGCCCTGGTGGCGTAACGGATAGCGCCTCACCCTGTACGCGTGAGGCGCGGGTTCGAGTCCCGACTGCAGTCAAGGTCTTGGCCCATAACTGAGCGATAACTCCGCAGAATATTTCTCAGTTTTATGGATAGCAAGTAAAGCTACAAAGGATCATCATATGGGAAAAGGCAGATACATCGCTTTTCCATTCTTTTTTTAATGAAAAAAAATTACCAAATTAAAAGCCATGGACCAACATCGTACATTATGATCGGGAACCCACATGGGGGTTTTGTTTGTTCGCTCCTCTTCCTTAACAGATGGTAGGAGCCATAATTGGTCGGTTCCCCCTCCCCCCCTTCCTCGACACGTTGGGGTCATACCGAAGAAAAATATGAGGGTGAGGCTGCATTGAGAAAAACTTTCCCATAGTGTTCCCTGCGGTTCTCTGGCTGAGAACTGATTTCGTCAGATAACAAAAAGAAGTCCATATTGAATTACCAAATGAGGGCCTTATTCGTGACCAGGTGCTCTCAGTTAATATGAAACCA
>MU914082.1:8137-24721 GCA_036418165.1 Cooperia oncophora | reverse complement strand
CGATCAGCCTTGGCTTCAATGTACCTAGACCAATTTATCATATAAAAGTGAAAACAAGAAACACCATTGTGAAAGACAAGCTAACATGGTTTCATCTTCTCTGTAGTTGATGACAGCCCTCTTCTGGCCTTCTTGTCCAGCTTCTTGGAACTCGAAATACTTCTCAAAAACAGAAGCGAAGCAGTTCCTTTTCAAGGCAGACGCTTTTTCAACTGAACAAATCGATAAACGGGATCGAATCAAAATAAAAACGACGACTTGTCACCATGAAATTCACACAAAACCAGTATTACGGAAAGAAACAATATGGTAGTAAACTGTACTTACTAAGATTACTGTGGTCAGCAGGAAGATTGGTGAGATCGAAAATCAAAGACACATTGTAGCCAGGTTCTGGAGTAGTAAGATATGAACCGTATTCCCGGCGAAGAAGCTGCAACATGGAAAAGCTTGTGTCAAGGATCAGTCGAACATAACATATATGAAAAGAAAGCATACTCACAGCATCTGTACCGTGCTCCTGGAGTTCTTTGAAGAACTTCAGTGAGATGCTCAACTGAAAACAAGTCAAATAAGGTATGGTAAGAGCTGCAACATTTAACAAGGTAGAATCATATTAGCTATTCAAATGCACTTCTAGAAATCGATACTCAAAAAGTGAAAAATTAAACTTATTCGAACACCGAGCCGCTTTTTCACAGGGATAAGTGTGAAGCCCAAGAAAGTGGGTCTTTCAGAACTTAAGGAACTTCGCCCAGAACAATTCTATCTCACAATGAATTAAACTAATACATTCGATGGAAGAAGTTCTGAGGGTGGGTGTATGGGAGATGCAGACGTAGTTTCGGTGATTCAGAGGGGAATAAAAAGCAGAGAAAACCTACCGGAATTGCTCCATATAGAACCCCATGCTGAACCGTACATAAAGCAAAGAAAGAGTGTGGTCGGAAGAGTAACCCTTTGTTGGTGTCGACTACTTCCCTTCTCTTCACATTCTAATAAATGGAGAGAACTGGTGAAGGAACAACTGCACTATAAGACAGCAATTAAATATGAAAATTGGGCGTTGCCGTCGCCGGTGGGCGGGGCCTTGGCTCGTAGCGAGCGGGTCGCGCTTTCTCCGCCTATTTTTGTGCTGCGAAGAGGATCCTCCATGCTGGCGGACAGAATTACATGTCCAAGGGCGTCTGAACATGGAATGAACGCTAGGGTATCTTTACCAGATGACGTACTGAACAATACACTACAGCTACATCAGCGCCTAACATCGCAGTTTTGATATTGGCAGGTAATAAATAGCATAGTGGAAGAAACGATGTTACAATTCAATAGCTGTCGAGAGTTCACAGCTGGACGGATGGCTTTTGGCTGAGAAAAACACAAGATAAAATGGAGGATTCTTGGAAGAACGTACACGAATTTTGGTTTTATCACCATCCGGGTTTGAAGCATGGTAGACGACACCATCAAAATCGGCAAATTTAGCGTCAACGTTGTCGGGCTTTCCACTTAAAGATTGAAATACATTGTTATTCAGTGGAGAAGGAAAAAGACTAGTCCTAGCTTCCACTCCTCAAGTCAACGCAAAGTGTCTCGATTTCAATAGTCCAGCAACAACAAATACCAAACAAATCATACCCTTCTTTTGCGTTAGTGAACTTCAAATCCAACAACTCGCTAATAATCCTATTGTTCTGCTCAAGTAAGATCATATTGAGCGTTCAATACCTGAATTATACTTTCAAAAGAATCACAACCGTTTAAGGCAAATCAGAAGTTGAGGAAGCCACGACTTTATAGAATTGACAGGAATTTATGAAAACACATCTCTGATTAGTAAGCCAGTGACGTCAGCCGTATTTGTGCATTTTCACGTGTGTGCACTCGTCACGCCTAATTTTCCTATTCGAATTTTATTTTCTTCTTTCAATACGGGTGGTCATTTCGCAAATTTCTCGTAAACTATTGCTAGAGCTATTGCTGTTAGAAGCAGGTGAACCGTGCGAATAGTTTCGTTTCACTGGGCAGTGTTTTTAAATGTTTTTGATTTCAGAATGCCGGAATACCATCCTGGCCATGGTCACAGAGAACGAGGAGATGCTGGTGATCCACGGAGTCGTTTCAAATTTATGCGACCAGGTTGGAGTCTTTTGAAGAGCATTTGAGGATGACTATGAGAGGGAGATGTGGGGTTCCGCCGCCATAACGGCGGAGGTCCACCCTTTGAAGAACTTGATCTGCGACCATTTGCTCGTTTTCTGGTCCATTATGAGACCATTCAACCCTCTGTACCGCTAGTATTGTTCTCTTGTTTTTTCGGCGCTAGTCCAACTCCAAGGAAGGCGTTCAGACGACTCATTGAGCAACATTGGGATTGTCGTGACAGGGTGTGGATTTTTCGCAAACCTATGATGGATGTGTTTTGGGTGGGCGAGTCAACTCCTCTGCGCAGAAGGGCTTGCGGTGATCCCTCCTTAGCCGACTTACCCCTGTTCTCCTCTGTTTTATGCAAACCAGTCAACGAGCAGATAGCGCACAAGGGCCTCGAAAAGATAGATCCCCACCGGTATGCGAGGGAGAGTGGGCATCCGGACATCTCCTATTCACTCCTTTTTTGAGGGCTATTAGGTAGGCCGTGCGATGGCTACCTTAGGCTGCGACAATGAGTTTTTACGGTCTCATTTCCAGATGACCGACCCGATAAAGTACGTACTGGTCCATTGGTGTTTGAAGATCGTTTGACAGAGCCATCGGGATCTACTGATCCTCAAGAAGTGTTGACTGTATATAATAATCCTTATGCCTCATTGAACATGAAGCAACAACGAGCTCGGCTTCCAATTTATAAGGTGAGGTTTTGATAGATTATACTTGCCGTGCTATCATTTGGTAGCCTGTAGAGCGAAAAAGGTCGTCGCCACAGAGTCGCATAGCCCCTCTCATAGCAGTTCCAGCTGTGCGATTAATTTTACTCGCATTCAGGTATTGAAGAAAGGTTTTTATCATGAATCCGACCAGCCATCTCTTGAGGCTATACGCTTGCATTCCTCAACAACTCAGAACGATCGAGGCACTCCGACCACTTTTCTAGCATTCAAGCAGCGTTCAGACGATTCGTGACGCGCAGCGATTCGGTCGCGCGTCGACGGCGATCGATGCTTTAGTCGAGCATGCGCATCGATCGCGAGCCGGAACGCGACGGTTGAATGCTGCCCGTCAGGGCAGCTTGGGTTTCTGGTTGGGGAAGTCCCTTAACGGGGGAAGGGGTGGCTATTTGCCCGCCAGGAGAGGAGGTCGTATTTTGGGTTGAAAGAATTTATTTTGATTTAGCGTTGATTTTTTTTCTCGCTCAACGACGTTGTGAAGAAGGTGGGAGGCGGGGGCTGCTTGCTCATTGTTGAGAAGGGGAGGTCGTATTCACCTTCTGAATTTTCTAGGAGTGTGGGAGTTGATGCCGCTCGATCGGTTTCCGATTTGATAGGAGGGGCAGAGGGCCAGAGGGGGGGCGGGGGGTGTCGTTCGACCCCCAAAAGGGGAAGGGGTTCTACGGATTCGACTAAAATCCCCAACCTAATGATGTGCCCTGGCTGCCGTCGCGAAGTCTGAACGCTGCCTTCGTTGAGCGTCATCAACGGAGTTCGAATCTGATGAAGTTTACAAGACTGATGGCAGGCTTTTCTTGATTACAGGCAACTTTTCACTTTTCGCCCTCTTTATCCTCAAACGAACCTCCTGAGCCTCAGTGAACTAGCCCAGTTCCTGCTGTCGGTCGGTCTTTCGAAGTTCGTCGGCTAGTAGGCCTCGCGATAGAGTTGGCAATACCGGTACTACACCTCCTCTCCTCTCCAAAAAAATACTTCTTTGTAACGACATCCGTATCACAGCCTACATGCCATCTTACCAGACTTTGTCATCGCGAAGTTGCGCCCAAAATTTTGCCGACGAGAAGTTGCAGGGTAATCTCTCGAGTATTTAGTTTCTAACCGCCATATAGAGTGTATGTAGCGCTCGTCAGATGGGAAAAGCTAGCAGTCTAGGGAAACTTCTCTCAAGACTCAATGCGCCCTTCGTCCGCAGCGACCAAATGCAACCCCCTTACTGATGAGTTCTGCTCAACGACAATATACATTGCTACAGAAATTCGCGGGCTATAGATAGCATGAAAAACGATGAGGATTTTTGACTCCCAGGGATAGTAGTAGGGTCTGTTGGAACATGGATCGTCCCGAAATTTATCAACTCGTTTCAGAACAGAGATCATATTCTATACCTATGCGAGAAATATCGAACTGTTATCATCGTTGGCGAGACTGGCTGTGGTAAAAGTACCCAGGTAAGTTCATTATGAAATTGAAACTCAGCAATCTTTTTTTTGTTCGATAGCTTCATTTCATAGGTCCTTCAGTTCGATAGCTTCATTTCATAGGTCCCTCAGTACCTCTTGGAGGCAGGATGGGCCAGTGACGGTCGGATGATCGGAATCACTCAACCTCGGAAGAGTTGCGGTTGTTACGGTATGTCTAAAGAGTTTTATTATTTTGACTACCCTCATGCTGTCATACTGCCTGCCGTTACTTTTTATCTTCTATGTCTTACTCAAAAGGTACTCGGAAAGTAAAGTATAATAGTGAGTTTGAACCGAACCTTAAATGACTTTTTTCAGTTAGCGGCTCGTGTTGCGGAAGAGAAAGAGACTATTCTCGGGCAGGACGTGGGTTACACAGTCCGCTTCGATGACGTCACTGATGACCAGACGAAGATCAAGGTTTTTTATCTCCATTCATTAATTGATATTAGCGAACATTTTTTTGCTATGTATTCTGTAGGTCGGTAGTGCAAAGTAGAAAAGAAACATATTGCTTATACCGTAGTGAATCATGTCCATCATACGACGTTTCCTCGTTGAATTCTGTGTTGGTGAATGTGTCTCGTGATACACTGACTTATGGCCGAAATTCAATGTTTTTCTTTCTTAAGACACATTTACTGGTAGTCTAGGTATAAGTTGCGTGCTAAGGAGGGGAAGTAGAGGTGCAAAATGTTTCTTCAAGGTTTAACGGCGGAATAAGCACCGAAGACCAAGGGAACTAGACCTCAGGTCGCAACATCGTACTTTAGAGGAAGAAGGTTGGCAGTCTGTGAGACTTGGCGATATGGGAGACTCGGGATTTAAAAGAATGCGCGACGAAGAAAATCCATCTAGCGTCTGCGGAGATTGAGTGATCCCGCAATTCGAGAGAGTCGGTGTTTCCGGCGATTCAGGGGTTTGAGCGATCTGACGATTTGAGAGATGCGCGACGAGAAATGTATAGGTTTCGTTCTGGCGACTGCGGAGATCGAACCCAGCGTTTTGGGATATCGCCGAAACGCGAGCACCTCGATGTCTGTACACCGCGTGTATCTAAAGGGAATATGGGAAGGGGTGGAAAGGCTTTACCACAAAAACTCATTATCTTTGTCTGTCTCAGTCTGCGCCTACAGTTTCAAGTCGCAGCAAGACGAAAGTTTGCTTGATATCTTTCTGGAGCCACTGACTGTCTGAGTGTGCCCTTCCCCTTCACCATCTGGTAAGGAAGGACGTGTTTATGAGGAAGACAGGATGGTTCTGTTTCCATCAGTACCACCGTCTTGCACTGTACCGCTAGATGTGATAAATGGTGCTTTAGGCGACTGCGCAATTTTGCCTAGTGCTGAAAAGTACAGGAGCCCAAAAAAAAAGTCGCTTTTCTTCATTGACTTGTCGAGGCGGCTATATAAGTTACACTTTTCAATAAATTCTAATGAACATTTTCTTACCCACATATTTGAAGAGCATATCGAAGTACTATCAATGACACTCCGCCGACAGCTTCTAGAGGAGCGCCATCGAGAGATTCTGCCACGCGACCGTCAGTGGGTGCGTGAGTTCAGCGAGATGATCGATTTCTCCGCCACCGTAGACCACCCTATTGAACTCCGCTGACCGGTAATTCGAAGGATTCAGGTCAGGTGACCTACTTGGATATTCCATCTTCTTTAGGTACCCTTCCATTCCAAGTAGGCGAGAGTTTCTCCAACGCCCTTCGATTCCATGTGGTGGCACCCAATGCTGTAGCAGTACAAAGTTTCCAAGAAGGTACGGACGACGACATGTGAGGAGGATATTCTTCACGAGTTGCTCAATGTAACCGCCAGCGCTCACCTTATGTCGGGTCGGCACGAAGGAAATATTGGTCTTTCATTCTAGACTGCTCGATGTGGAGGTCATCCAGATTAGAGTAGTGCTCTAAGGGTAGCTATCCATGACTGACATGTTAGAAATTCTGCAGGTGTTTTGGAGGTGGACATGAAATTCAAAGGTCTTCTCCAGTCAGGCTGCGACTGGAGATGACTTCATATTTTGGTGTACATGAAGGTGATGGGCGAGAGCCAGCTCCTGCTTGTAGAGGAACATCTTGGGTATCCGCCCTGGTACTCGTATCCACGTCCTCTGTCTGGGCAGCGAAAACTTTGCTGATATGTGACTCGGCGGTGATTTTTTGCCCCTCCCTAGGTATATTCAGTGGTAAACTACGCTGCTTCGCACCATTTGTCCATATTTACAGTACCCGCTGTTGCCTCACGACTCTGCGTCTTGACTACGGACCCGTCACCCGGTGCAGCGTCGAACAACAAAACAAGTAATTCACTCCCTTCAGGCGATTCCGCGCTGTGAGAGGTAGAGATGTGTTTATAAGTTCATATGCCAAGCATCCCATACCCACGCTGGTCACATGGTTGGAAATAGAGATCCATTCCTCCTAACGTGTGTATCGTTGCTAGTCAGTTTTATGAAGAATACACTGGGGTGCAGTTGGAATCACCGCTTTGCGATGTCTTTTTTCTTTTTTATTATCACAATGATCTTTTCAGTATATGACCGATGGAATCCTTTTGAGAGAGTTACTGACAGATCCCCTCCTGTCAAAATATAGGTTGGTCCTTCGTAACCGCGAATGTGATTGATAATCAAGAACTTGCGTGTTTCAGTGTTATAATGATCGATGAAGCTCATGAGCGTACCTGTAATTCTGATATTCTGCTTGGTCTTCTTCGAAAAGTGCTAATAGTACGGCCTGATCTCCGCATTATAGTGTCATCGCTACGCTGGACTTGCTGAGGTTAGAGTGTTTCCAAAGTTTTTCGTTTGGATGATTCTGCTGAGTCAGTTCATTCTTATTGCATTGATGTGAAGTTTTCAGCTATTTCGAGACTTTTTCGAACTGAACGAAACTGATGACCATAATCTTGACACATCGTGTATAATGTCTGTCGAAGGGCGGACTCATCCTGTCACGATCTACCATACGAAAACGTCGGTCATTTTCTCTTTGGACACATATTTTTTTTAATTTATGCTACTTTTGTTCCATATAAAGTTGTCATGTTGAAATCTAGTGAGTCCTATTTCACGATCACTTTGCGTGTATTTATTGGGTTAGAGATCATCCCCTTCTCCTTTGGAAATGAAGCGCCTTATGTTTCCACGCAGAGGAAGCTTATAAGGATTTGAATGGCTCAATATTCCTGGCAATGCTGTTACTCTAGTTTAGCTGGGCGGATAAGGGGCGTGTAAGGCAGTAGGAATGTCATGGCGCCAAATCCGTGCGTGCAGTCGTGAACGGGTATACCAAAACGCCTGGTAGAAACGAGTGATCGAACGATATGATTCACTCTTGTCACTTGCTCGCTCGCTACAACTGGTACGGGTTGACGTTACGTCAAATCTCTAATATAACCCCCCCCCCTCTCCCCCTGTCTCGTGAACTTCGTCCCTTCAAACTAGATCTGTTAGTTGCCAAATTTTGGTAGCTTGGATGATTTCCACGGTATTGTTATAGGGTGTATGGAGGATGAAATTGCAAAAGACTCTTTGTGGCAAGACTGGGCTAGAACTGTGATGCCGAATGCTACGTTGACCCATGCTTTAAATGGGTTCATACCTCAGAGCTTTTTATCCTCTAGGCTGAGGTGAAAGTGCCCACCTCCATCACGGTCATTTCGATTTTGCACAAGTAAGGCACATCTGCTCTTTGCTCCCCGTTCTTCGAAACTCAGGTCTGCACCCATGAGAACTTGGTCTCTCGAACGCGAATATTACATCCGATTGGAACTAATATACTTGGCATTCACGCCGTGAGCACCAATGCCGCGAGCATTTTTGGTGCCGGGCGCATAGTAGGGCGATGTCAGGCGCTCCACCGGCCAATTTTCGTGTGTCATTCGTCGCCTAACTGAGCTTCCAAGCATCCCTGAGAGAAACATTGTTTTTCTAAGCAATTTAGCCGTACCGCCTCCTCACGGGAAAAGCCTTTCGATGCAGTTAAATGGCCGACAGTTCCGAAGATGGGACAGCTAATAAACGTGCAAAATTATTCCGAATGCCCCTCCCCCCCCCTTATACGACTTGCACCAACATCTTTTCCAACTTTTTTACCCCTATTTGCCATTGTAAGAGAGTTGACCTAGTCTGAAAAGTACAGGGGCCCAAAAAAAAAGTCGCTTTTCTTCATTGACTTGTCGAGGCGGCTATATAAGTTACACTTTTCAATAAATTCTAATGAACATTTTCTTACCCACATATTTGAAGAGCATATCGAAGTACTATCAATGACACTCCGCCGACAGCTTCTAGAGGAGCGCCATCGAGAGATTCTGCCACGCGACCGTCAGTGGGTGCGTGAGTTCAGCGAGATGATCGATTTCTCCGCCACCGTAGACCACCCTATTGAACTCCGCTGACCGGTAATTCGAAGGATTCAGGTCAGGTGACCTACTTGGATATTCCATCTTCTTTAGGTACCCTTCCATTCCAAGTAGGCGAGAGTTTCTCCAACGCCCTTCGATTCCATGTGGTGGCACCCAATGCTGTAGCAGTACAAAGTTTCCAAGAAGGTACGGACGACGACATGTGAGGAGGATATTCTTCACGAGTTGCTCAATGTAACCGCCAGCGCTCACCTTATGTCGGGTCGGCACGAAGGAAATATTGGTCTTTCATTCTAGACTGCTCGATGTGGAGGTCATCCAGATTAGAGTAGTGCTCTAAGGGTAGCTATCCATGACTGACATGTTAGAAATTCTGCAGGTGTTTTGGAGGTGGACATGAAATTCAAAGGTCTTCTCCAGTCAGGCTGCGACTGGAGATGACTTCATATTTTGGTGTACATGAAGGTGATGGGCGAGAGCCAGCTCCTGCTTGTAGAGGAACATCTTGGGTATCCGCCCTGGTACTCGTATCCACGTCCTCTGTCTGGGCAGCGAAAACTTTGCTGATATGTGACTCGGCGGTGATTTTTTGCCCCTCCCTAGGTATATTCAGTGGTAAACTACGCTGCTTCGCACCATTTGTCCATATTTACAGTACCCGCTGTTGCCTCACGACTCTGCGTCTTGACTACGGACCCGTCACCCGGTGCAGCGTCGAACAACAAAACAAGTAATTCACTCCCTTCAGGCGATTCCGCGCTGTGAGAGGTAGAGATGTGTTTATAAGTTCATATGCCAAGCATCCCATACCCACGCTGGTCACATGGTTGGAAATAGAGATCCATTCCTCCTAACGTGTGTATCGTTGCTAGTCAGTTTTATGAAGAATACACTGGGGTGCAGTTGGAATCACCGCTTTGCGATGTCTTTTTTCTTTTTTATTATCACAATGATCTTTTCAGTATATGACCGATGGAATCCTTTTGAGAGAGTTACTGACAGATCCCCTCCTGTCAAAATATAGGTTGGTCCTTCGTAACCGCGAATGTGATTGATAATCAAGAACTTGCGTGTTTCAGTGTTATAATGATCGATGAAGCTCATGAGCGTACCTGTAATTCTGATATTCTGCTTGGTCTTCTTCGAAAAGTGCTAATAGTACGGCCTGATCTCCGCATTATAGTGTCATCGCTACGCTGGACTTGCTGAGGTTAGAGTGTTTCCAAAGTTTTTCGTTTGGATGATTCTGCTGAGTCAGTTCATTCTTATTGCATTGATGTGAAGTTTTCAGCTATTTCGAGACTTTTTCGAACTGAACGAAACTGATGACCATAATCTTGACACATCGTGTATAATGTCTGTCGAAGGGCGGACTCATCCTGTCACGATCTACCATACGAAAACGTCGGTCATTTTCTCTTTGGACACATATTTTTTTTAATTTATGCTACTTTTGTTCCATATAAAGTTGTCATGTTGAAATCTAGTGAGTCCTATTTCACGATCACTTTGCGTGTATTTATTGGGTTAGAGATCATCCCCTTCTCCTTTGGAAATGAAGCGCCTTATGTTTCCACGCAGAGGAAGCTTATAAGGATTTGAATGGCTCAATATTCCTGGCAATGCTGTTACTCTAGTTTAGCTGGGCGGATAAGGGGCGTGTAAGGCAGTAGGAATGTCATGGCGCCAAATCCGTGCGTGCAGTCGTGAACGGGTATACCAAAACGCCTGGTAGAAACGAGTGATCGAACGATATGATTCACTCTTGTCACTTGCTCGCTCGCTACAACTGGTACGGGTTGACGTTACGTCAAATCTCTAATATAACCCCCCCCCCTCTCCCCCTGTCTCGTGAACTTCGTCCCTTCAAACTAGATCTGTTAGTTGCCAAATTTTGGTAGCTTGGATGATTTCCACGGTATTGTTATAGGGTGTATGGAGGATGAAATTGCAAAAGACTCTTTGTGGCAAGACTGGGCTAGAACTGTGATGCCGAATGCTACGTTGACCCATGCTTTAAATGGGTTCATACCTCAGAGCTTTTTATCCTCTAGGCTGAGGTGAAAGTGCCCACCTCCATCACGGTCATTTCGATTTTGCACAAGTAAGGCACATCTGCTCTTTGCTCCCCGTTCTTCGAAACTCAGGTCTGCACCCATGAGAACTTGGTCTCTCGAACGCGAATATTACATCCGATTGGAACTAATATACTTGGCATTCACGCCGTGAGCACCAATGCCGCGAGCATTTTTGGTGCCGGGCGCATAGTAGGGCGATGTCAGGCGCTCCACCGGCCAATTTTCGTGTGTCATTCGTCGCCTAACTGAGCTTCCAAGCATCCCTGAGAGAAACATTGTTTTTCTAAGCAATTTAGCCGTACCGCCTCCTCACGGGAAAAGCCTTTCGATGCAGTTAAATGGCCGACAGTTCCGAAGATGGGACAGCTAATAAACGTGCAAAATTATTCCGAATGCCCCTCCCCCCCCTTTATCGGACTTGCACCAACATCTTTTTACAACTTTTTTACCATTTTGCATTGTAGAGAATGTTTCGGTTCCTAAAAGTTTGTCCTTTTCAGATCAGTACCGAATTACATCAAAGCTACGGTGGATACTGTGCTGGATATTCATAAAAATGAAATTCCGGGTGATGTTCTCGTATTTCTAACGGGTCAGGAAGAGGTTATACAGGTAAGCGGGCCGCACTGAAGAAGTATTTTCTTCATGTAAACAAGTTATTTTCATGTGGCTGAAGCTTACTTGTACCATAGTATACAGCAACACTAACAAAGAAATGAGCGCGTGTCAATGCTACGTTGTTCCCTGCCAACAAGGGAACTGTGGTAGCTCAGTTGATTTCGTGTACTGTGGCCGAAGACGAATATATAACCTCGTTATTGCGATTGTTAAACCAGATTGTAGTTTTAGACCCCACGCCTCGGAGACTAGGTGGCAGGGCGTACAGGGGAAGCGACATCAATAGCAGACGGAAGGAATGTCCTCCACGTATATGTGGCCTTTCGTGGTGGGATCTATATCGCCAGATGTGTTTTCTTACATCAATCTCGAATCTGTTTATAAAAATTATGAAATGGTTTCACTGAAGTTGTGAGGACTTTTTCCCCAGATTTCTGTATACAGGCGCGTTGTCATGGGCGTGTGGCCGCGTTCGTAACACCCGGTTTGAGCGTTTTTATGCAAATAGATGTGATATTCGTGTTCAGGAGCCCGAATTACCCTCGCCGGCAATTTCCTAGAAAAATCTGAAATATGAACCTAACGTTGAGGATACACATGAGCGGACTGAATGAGTTGAGGATTCTCATGAGGGCCACCGGTGGTGCCAGAGCTAGCCTATCATCGATGGCTGGACTTGGGATAGGATTTACTTCTACTTATCTGGAACACTAATGCAGTAACAAAACGAACGTCTGAAGGTCGGAAACGGCTAAATGGAACTTTAAAGGGGAGAATGTAACTGAGAACTGAACAGGGATGAATGCGTGATGATCTGCACAACATGGATGCTCCACTTCAGGTCGAAACCTTGATTTGGCTGAAAATTCAGGCTTTACACCTTAAATACGACCGCCAGACAGCATCACTTGCATGACGCAAAAACTCTTGTAACATGCACTGTGGTCACGTGAGTCGTTTTTAGATCGCAGGGTCCGGCAGCTATTAACGAGCGTTGTACCTGCGGCAGTTAAAACTCTTTGTAGCCATGTTCCTGGCGAAGGCAAAGAATAGAGAGACCAAACAAGGCTCGGCTAAAAACTGCGAGACCTCTTGAGGATGGAAGACGGCCAGTACTGTTACCTTCACACAGGTCAGCATCCTCTCATCCTTGAATCAAGGACGCTTCCATGCTGTAGCGTGTGAGAAAACGCGGAGGGAAAGCCTTCGTAACTTCGTTCAGAGAGTCGTTTAGCAGATTTAGAACGAGGATACAATACCGGCGTTAAAAACTAGTACCATAGTGTAAGTACCGTCACCAATGGCCACTGACTTAGTGACAGTACACCATGGGATTTTCCCTGGTGAATAGTTTTTGTTAATTCCTAACCAGATAACTTTGTCTCCAGTAACATGACCAACCACTCAGCTTTTCAGCCGAGTGGCTGGTCATGTTACTTGCTTGACTGAGATGGCATGCAGCGTGAACCCTGAAATTTACTCTTGTTGAATGTCCGTGGGTGTTATGAATTCATCAACGACTCGACTCCGGTAATTTTTTTCCGCACAGTCAAATTCCTTGACCGTACTCCAGTTTAGAGGCGACGGTGATGTGAAAACAAAGGGATGAATATCCAATTTTCTAGGGTAGCCACTTATATGCGTGGTAGCGACAGCGCACATGAACATTTTCTGAACAAAGCAAAACTTTTTGACTGTTTCCTGAATATTCTGATCTTCCTTGCCTTAACAGCAGTTGTTATTCTGATTAGATCACTCAAAATAGACTGAAGCTGTCTGAAAATCACTTCGATGGGCCTATACCACAGAAAAAGAGCAGTTATAATTGTGCATCCACCGACCTGAGGCGGAGGTGATTGTGGGAAGTGGCACGCTTACCACAAGCGCGGTTCTGGGATCAAATAGCGGTTCTATATCAAATCTGGATCTGCTCGCGTTCAGGACGACCAAGCCTTTCATCTGTCGGGGGCGGTGGAAGTGGTACCAGATCTGTCTCGGAGTATAGGAGCACTGATTTGTACATCGGCTGGCCCCTGCTAGTCAGTTAGCAGCGCGGCGCATTCAGTAAGCCACTACGATTCTGAATTCAAAAAGGGATTCGTTAACGGCGAAAACTTTATCCTTTTTGTCCTCTGGTCGGGTGCCATTACAAATCCGAACAATACAATAAATAGAATGCGTGGCTCGTTCTGAAAAGAGATTGATGATCAACATCAAATGCCTTCTGCTTTCTATTTTCATTTTCTTCTATAATCGGGAAATAGCGTATAAATATAATCCCCTTGGATCAGCTGTGTAATGTCAGAGTACAGAACGTGTGCTCTGCCATGGATTTAGTGGCTGCGGCCTAGTATGTCACACAGCAAGATGCTACCGCTAAGTGTACACAATCCTTGTGTACAGCTCCCGTACCGTACTGTACAGTGTTCGTACACTAAAGGTGTGTACATGTGCAAAAAACGTGCTGTACGAATGTGTATGCTCTCATCGGATTAAGGACTTTAAGTGGATTAGAGATCGAGTCATGCGGCTAGAGGAGCGACATGGATCATGTAAGTGAAGGAACAACCTTCCCCTCACTCTACTAGTTTGATGGCTGGATGCCAAGCAAGTGGAAAGCGCCAAACTCTATATATATCGTTCCCGGAATACACTGCAGTAACAATCCTGCAAGATTAGGATTTTTACCATGCAGGGTAAAGTCTTCTCGTTGATCAATCCCTTTTTGGGATGCGGCAAGCATTCTACTTCCATTCAGAATCGTAGTGGCTTATTGAATGCGATGTGGTGTATACAATGAATTGCTGGGGCTAGCCGATGAATAGGTCTGTATATTTATCCCCCAGACGAATTTGGTACCACACCATTCCGGGAGGGTAGAAGGCTTGGTTGGCTTGGGCGGGAGCCGATTCAGGATGCCCCAACCGTGCGCGTGGTAAGTATGCCAATTGCCGCTAAACCACCTCCGCCTCAAGTCAGTGGATGCACAATTACAATTACTCTATTTCTGTGGTAGAAGGCGCCTTGAAGTGATATTTAAAGAGCTTTAGTTTATGTGAGTGATCATTTTTGAATAATAAATGTTGTAGGCGAGGAAAAACCGGCTATGCAGAAAACAGCATAAAAAGATGCTCTGTCTAGGAACTTTGCGCGTCGTTTTCGCTACCATGCGAATAATTGGGCCCTATACCCCAGGAAATAGGATATTTTATTATCAGTGGAAATGCATTACGGCATTTAAAGAGGCAAAAAACAACATTAACAAGCCGAAAACAAAAACAAAATAGTCCAGCGAATGAGAATAAGTCAATAATTCAGCCTTGCTTTATCCTCCCGGACCAGCCTAACCGATTAACCGACTCCGCAGAACTGAAGCTGCTTTGCTCGGGAGGATTTTGCTCCTGGCAAATCAAATGAATCTATCTATTTTCAGGTCTGCGAAATGTTATCGGATGCCTCTTCAAATATGCGTAATGTCGATAAGTTGTGGATTGTGCCCTGCTACGGTGCGTTACCACCACGAGAACAGGTAGTCGTTCGAAAGCTCTTATGGTAACACCAGTAAATAATGCCTTACTATTTCAGTTGAAAGCGTTCGATTCAACTCCACACGGTACCCGGAAGGTAGTGGTTGCGACAAATATTGCTGAAGCCTCAGTTACCATCCCAGGAGTGGCGTACGGTATGTATTTTACGGGTAATATCAATCTGTAATCTAATGTAATCTGTAATCTATAAGTCAGGTTTTAAGTTACTAGCAGGTGTTTTGCTTTGAGGCATAATGCTAGTCGAAGTGGAGGCGATATTAGGGTCAAATGGCTCGCCTATAACGCGCGCCGTCTCTTAGTAGTCCCTGATCAGCTCTCGCCAAGGACAACTAAGCTTCATCCTCCCGAGCACGATAGCCTGGTACCGAATCCATCTATGAGGATAAAACACCGACTTGCGCTGTTTTCGCGCGAGCATTTTTTACCTTGTACTGTTCCGGTTCACAAGTTCCTGTGAAACCTGTAAACATTTGAGAACCTGGAGCAAGCTCGTTTAGCCACCATGGTAAAACCCGTCAACTCTTGTCTTGCTCATGAAAGAGCTCTCTAGTCGGGCGCGGAAGTGAGAATCCCCCTTTGTCCCCCCCCCGGTCGCCGAAATCGCGCCCCTGACCTTGGACGAGGACGAACAAGCCCCTGCAAGTCATTGTACAGGGGGGGCCAAAAAAAAGTCATTTTGCCTCCATGACTTTCAAGGCGCTATAAGTTACACTTTATTAAATTTTTATCGGACATTTTTACTACCATATTAAAGAGCACATTAAATACTATAATGATACTCCGCCACAGCCTTCTGGAGGAGCGCCATCGAGAGATTCGGCCGCGCGAAAGTGAGTGGGTACCGGAGTTGAGCGAGATCGTTGATTTCTCCGCCACTGTAGACCACCCTGTTGAGCTCCGCCCGAACCGAGTAATTGAGGGGGTTTAGTTCAGGACCCCCGCTTAAATACTAGATCTTTTCCAGGTACTCAACGTTCTTCCATTCCGAGTAGGCGGGAGTTTTTCCAAAACCCTTTGATTCCATGTGGTGGCACCCAAACCTGTAGCAGCACAAGGTCTCCAAGAAGGTACGGGCGACCACATGTAGGGAGGATATTCTTCTCGAGTTACTTGATGTAACCGCCAGCGCTCACCTTCAGTCGGGGTCTACAAAGAAAATATCGGTCTTCCCCTTTCCAGGTACCCCGGTCCATACCATTCAAACTCGCGCCTCGGCGAATACGTGAAGATATGATGTCCTAAGACGCGTAAGCGACGCTTGCCGTTATGTATCGGTTAGAGAGTAGCTGTCGATGTGGGAGGTCTTGCAGATCAAGAGTACTGACCTCCAGGTAGCTATCTGTGGATGACTTCATTCAAGAAGTTTCGCAGCTGTTTGGAGGCGACGTGAATTCCAAAGGTGTTCTCCAGTCAGGCCGCGACTGGAGATGACTTCATATTTTGGCGTACATGAAGGCGATTGGCGGCAGCGTGCTCCAGCTTATAGAGGAAGATCTTGGGTATCTTCCACTCTGGTACTCATATCCACTTCCCCTGTCTGGGCTGCGAAAACTTCGTTGATATGTGGCTCGGCCGAAATGACTTTTTTTTGGCCCCCTGTGTATCATACCAGC
>MU914080.1:10463-22383 GCA_036418165.1 Cooperia oncophora | reverse complement strand
TACGGTTGGGTTTCATTCACGATAGCAAGACTCGGTGTGGCGCTTATAGCTAGTGAGCAGCTTCATCCAGGCGACATGTTTGAGACATTTTCTAACAAAATTTTGCCGGGTAAAGGCTTAAAATGTTTTATGTGAGCGTTGAGCAATCAACAGATGGTTCTATAGACTTTTGACGACACATTCCACGATTATCAAAAGGCAGGACACTCAAAACCACTGGACCTACCTGATTGATGCGCCTGTCACTCTAATACGATAAAGAAGTAAGACGAGTCATTGCGAAAGGCAATACGGCTTTGAGCCTCTGCCCATTAAATTTTGGTGAAATATGACTTTCAATGCTTATTTGTGGCTTTTAAAGTCTTTTATGAAGCAGTTACCACTCTTTGCAGTACTTATCAGTTTTTTTCTACAGTTACTCACTAACAATGTTCCGTTTGCATATAGTTGCCATACTCTTTTTGCCTGGCTTAATTGTTAAGTATCCGTATTAAGTAACAAAGAAAATAAGTTAATTGGGCAATATTTACCCTTTACTGCCCCAGTCATCCGGAATCGGGCCAGTTTTCCCCGTGAACAGATTTGGCTCAAATGTTGTCTCCTGGGGTAGTTTGACCTCCTGAATACGAATATCACATTTGCTTGGCCGAAACCTCCTGGCGCCCGCGCCATAGGCGTCGGTGATATGGGTATTCTGGCGCCGACGTCTGTAGCGCGAGCGCCAGGAGGTTTCGTGCCAAGCGAATGTGATGTTCGTGTTCATTAGGACAAACCCCCCCCCCGATACAAGTTTTCGGCGAGTTTGGTGATCCAGAAAAGCCAGGAGAAGCGGATGTGATATTCATTAAAGGCAGAACCCGCGATTATTCGCCATCTCAGATGGTGGATTAGGGGGTTCCATATAGACGACAAGGGGTTGAGTAACTCGACTGTGAACAAAAAAAGCACAAAAACATGCCACCTGCCCTAGATAGAACCCCATTTCGATCCCAGTTTGTACGTGCCCAATCAACTCTATCTCCAAAACTACGCCCTCATATGCACAGCTGATTCACCGATAAGATTTCTACGATCGTACAAGTGGCGATTATCATGCTTTTTCGTCCTGCAATCTCATTTTTCACTGGAAGTCGGTCATTAGGGGCGGAGTCTGGAGGCGGAGTCACTGGAAAAAAGGAGGAGAACCTATATTGCGCTACAGCGCCCCTCCCATAGAATTTTTTGCCGCGAAACCGGTACAAGGTTGTTCGTCGCGGACCACTCTAACCTCCTGACGCCATATTTTCAACTTCGATACCTGATCGCGGACCGTGCCTTTAAGGAGTTCAAACTACCCCAGGAGACAAATTTTGAGCCAATTCCGCTCACGGAGGAAAAAAGTCGGTCAATAACTGGCCGGATTTCGGTGTCGAACTGTTGCTATTTGTCTAGGGGGGTGGTAGAACTGTTAAGCATCGGCGACTCGATAAGAGCGTCGTAAAAAGGATAGACAAAGTTGTGTGAGGAGTGTTGATGCACTCAGTTCATGAGGGCAAGTTCAGGAGGGTTCCAAGGACAACAAAAGGGTGCAGCTGCGAGCACCGCTATGCCTTGCCGAAAAAGAGGTAGAGATGCACGCAAACAGAGAAGAACTGGCACGGGAATACGCAACTGCCCCTGGACGCCCTTTTGACCCAACAATATGGATATCATGTTCCCATGTTCAACTACGAAAGTAAGAGAGCAAAAAAGCGATGGAAATAGTTATGAAAAGAAAAAAAGGCACTATTTACCCTTTACTGCCCCAGCCATCCGAAATCAGGCCAGTTCCTGATCGACTTTTTCTCACGTGGCGCAGAATATTTGCTGAGAGTAGATTCTGCTGGCTCCAGGGGTAGTTTGAACGCCCTGAACACAAATCTGCACATCCGCTCAATCCAAAACCTTTTGGCGCCCGCACCACGGGCACCGGCGCCAAAATACCCTAAATCATTGGCGCCTGTGGCGCGGGCGCCAGGAAGTTTCGGGCTGAGCGAATGTGATATTCGTATTCTGGAGGTCAAACTACCCCAGGAGACAACATTGAGCAAAATCTGCCCACGGTGAAAAAAGATCGTTAAGGAACTGGCGCCGATTCGGATGAGCGGGCGTAAAGGCGTAAATAGTGCCGAAAATAAAATAATGAATTAGAGTGTAAAGGGCAGGGAGTGGCATGGTATGGGCACAATAGGGATTTTGGAAGGAAGCTTCGCTCCAGATTGTGCCATATCGCGAAATATTTGTTCGAGGGGCCCACATATGATTGATCGTGCAGCTCAAGAGCTGAAGATATAGGCAATGATAAAGAAAACAGAGAGATCTTGTTTTGTGCTGATTTCTTCTACAGCACCGTTTCCCCTGCCTTCAAGTACACCACAGAGATTTAGCTTCAAGACAAGACTGATGAGATGATGACGGAACACGTCGACACCCACGGAATATTCGAAGAGGGAAAATTTCCCTTCTGTGAAACGAGCGCGTAATTTTTCAAAAATGAAGTTTCAACGGAAAAATTCTAATTGCTACAGAAGAGTGTTAGGGACGTTTTGAGGGTTTTTCGGGATAACAGGCGACGTATCCCAAAAAAACCCTCAAAAGGCCCCTAATTACGAAGATTGTTGTGATTACTGAAAGAGTAACGTACAGGCAAGGATACGGTGAAACCACAAGTCTCGATCAAGGGAGACAATGATGAAGTCCGCTGTGGATCAGTCTAGTTCTGGGTGAGTCACGCATTCTACTTCTTCTCAACATTAAAGCGACTCACTGAATGCGAGGCCGGGAGTCCATCCGGAATTCGACCTCCGGGTAAGCTCGTGGTAAGAGTCTATTGCCACTACACCACTCCCACTCACTCCCTCTCTTTTCCACCACCCCCTAGACAAATAGCAACAGTTCGACACTATATACCCTTTTCTGCAACAATCATCCGAAATCCGGCCAGTTATTGACCGACTTTTTTCCTCAGTGAGCGGAATTGGCTTAAAATTTGTCTCCTGGGGTAGCTTGACCTCCTTAATATGAATATCACATCCGCTTCTCCTGGCTGTCACCAGATCAATCAAATTCGCCGAAAACTTGGTCATCGGGAGCGGGGGGGGTAGTTTGTCCTAATGAACACGAACATCATATTCGCTTGGCACGAAACCTCCTGGCGCTCGCGCTACAGACGTCGGCGCCAGAATTCCCTATATCACCGATGCCTATGGCGCGGTTGCCAGGAGGTTTCAAGCCAAGCAAATGTAATCGTATTCAGGAGGTCAAACTACCCCAGAAGACAAGATCTGAGCCAAACCTGTTCACGGGGGAAAATTCGGTCAAAAACTGGCCCGATTCCGGATGACTGGGGCAGTAAAGGGTAAATATTGCCCAATTAACTTATTTTCTTTGTTACTTAAATACGGATGGTAACTTTAAACGATTAAGCCAAACAGCAAGCAGTATGGCCAACTGTATGCAAACGGAACAAAGTTAGTGAGTTACTGTAGAAAAAAACTGATAAGTACTGCAAAGAGTGGTAACTGCTTCATAAAAGACTTCAAAAGCCACAAATAAGCATTAAAGTCATATTTCACCAAAATTTAATGGGCAGAGGCTTCCAAAGCCGTAATTGCCTTTCTCGCAATGGCACTCGTCTTAAGCTTCTTTATACTAGCGCATGTAACAAGCTCCGCATTTCAATCAAGGTACGTCTAGTGATTATGAGTCTCCGCCCTTTTGATAATCGTGGAATGTTTCAACAAAGTCTATAGATGCAACCGTTGATTGCTCACCGAAAACATTTTAAGCCTTTAAAAACCCGGGCAAATTTTTGTTAGAAAATGCTCTCAAACATATCGCCTGGATTGAAGCTGGTCACAGCTGCTAAGCGCCTCGCCGAAGTCTTGCTATCGTCCGTGAAATGAGAGCCCAACCGTATGAACTGCTCCCATGGGACAAATCATCTGCGTACTAGACCTCGTTAGAGGGAGTTTTCGACTGAACGGCTCGTGGAAGTGACGAAACCGGCTGCTGCTGGCAACTAATCACTCTAGGTAGTGAACACCAAAACTAGTACGCAGGCATTGGGCGTCAGATGATTCTTCTCAGAGAGTTCCAAGCGTTTCATTTCCATGAGATCACTCTGACATTTTGCGAAATAGCGTACTTGTGACCAAAAGCAGTAAGTTCGTTAGCTAGCTACTCGAGGCATATAGGGAGGCATGCTACCTTTCCGGCACAAAGCTGATGCTTGAAACAAGCCCAGCCGGAGAGATAAGCAGGCACTCGGCCAACCTGGGCCAAGTGCTACTCCATAGCTCGCTATGAGCAAAAACATACGCGCGCAAACACAGCATTTTGAATTGCGGACTGGAATACCTGAGAGCATAGCTAAGAAACATTTCGCCCACTAGACTTGTTGAGAGCATAAGGAAATCCCATATCCGGGGCAGGTTAAAGGAACATGGGCGTGGCTAGAGTGAGTCTTCAATCACGCCGAATGAGCCTGCTTTGGTATGTGATTTGTTACCATTCAAGGCATAAGGCACAATAAATTGGTACTTGCTCAATAATAGTAGTAGGGGTGCTATATAGCGGGGAAAATGACGAAAATGCTAAGTTAAACGACCAATCTGCGAAAAGAATCTTTTGTTCTGCACGGCATTGGACGAGCATTTTGGACGAGTTTTCCGTTGGCATCGTGCCAATAATCGCTACGGTAGATACGGCTGCATGTGCGTACTCATATATCCATGCAGCACCGCAGCCGCTTCATACAATGCCTTCCTTTCATATTGTACCTCGCTAATGAAACGATACGAGCGTCAGCATCGGTCGGACATTTAGTGGGCGGGTGGTGGGATGGGCGTCTGGGTCGGCATGTTGCACCTTGGTTAGGAGCTATAACGGTGCCCTGAGTTGGAAAAGGCGCCACGCAGCGTTTGCTCAGGGGTGTCGAATTAAGCCTGTATTAATCGTACACGCCTTGGGAAGTTATCGTGCCACTTACCATCAAGGAATGTTCTATAAGAAAGGTGCCAAAGACGTGGATGCACATGAACGCATTACCCTTTCAAAATAAAAATTCAATCGCACAAAGAGTGCTTGTTGCACGGGAACGCATTTGATCTTTGGCTGAAGCCGTGAAAAAAGGGACAATAGCTACTCAGTAGGGGCATAAATAAGCTCCATCTGGACTGAACTAATGGGCAAACTCCACATCACTTTTAGTTTAAACATTTTGCCCATGAGTTTTTGTTCGGTTGTCTTTTCAGCGTTTTTGCTGTAAAGCAATCATTCACCTGAAAAACCCAAAACAGCTGGGGGTAAGAAGGGTCATTAGGGAGGAAGGGACAATATATCGGTGGCACCTGGCAATGAACAAATCGCCGACGCCATTGGAAACTGCTTGATGATCAAAGCTGTGTGGCCTTAAGGCAATGGGGGCCACTTGAGAGCAAGATATCATCTGATGATTGCTGGGATTTTGTCTTGGAGATGTAGGGGGAATTGTCATCCCAGTGATGAACGAATGGAGGAGAAAAAAACGAATGCATCAATACAGGAAACGTGCCGCATCTTATCCGAAAATCCAACAAAACGCACGATGGAGTCTTCAAAATTTGGACTAATCGACCACCGGGCTAGATAGGAGCGATCGTCAAGGTAATGCCCGGGTTCGTAGAAATAAGGTTTTCGTAGAAACATCGAAAATGTGAAGTCGTCACGGCTGTTGCAGCAATCGGAAATTGCCTTAGAGGTGTCGTCCGCGAAAAAAAAAAACGCCCGTATATTCCCAATAAGTGGATTGACGTAGGTGCCTCGGTGAAAAAAACTATTCTGAAGACGTGAAGAAGGCCGGGAGCGCTTGAGTTTTTGAAAAAAAAAAACTTCAATAGCTCAGTACAAAATTCAGGACGAGAACGCTGCGGCTAACAATTCAACGACGGTTAGTGGGGCAAATTTGAATCTCTTCCTGGAACCGAAATAGTAGGACAGTGCAGAAGACTCTGCAGCACCTTATAGCAGCCTTGTCGCTGGCTAAATGATGGGTTTGTTGTTGGGAGCTGGGTTTGGCGCGTGCCAGCTAACTTCGCCACCTGTTGCAGCTTAACCATAGCTCAGCAATCAGCGAGAAAGGGCTGGCGCGGTTGCCAAGGCCCAGCTCGTAGCATGCCACCAGCAACCGCAGGGAACGAGACTGGCATGGTAGTGGGCCATTAAAATGCAAGCTATGAGAACCAGAAAATTTCTGGTAATGTGGACCTCTTTTCACCCCACTGCCGAAGTTCGGGCGCATTTGGTTGAAATTTTTTTCTCAGCGACTGATATGGCCATCACTTTGCGCCAAGCAGTCTAGTGTTTCAGAATGTCGTGACGCAAGGTGCCCCTTCCGCTTCGAGCTATTTGAAATACGATTTACGTGGTTGGAGAGGAAACCAGCACAGAGCAAAGAATTCCGTCCAGCTTAGCTCAGGAGAAAAACTAGCGCTGATGACCGAGGCGGGGGGGACGAAGGGGGAGCACTTCAGAAACTCCTGGTGCAAATTGCGATTACCGAAGTGGAGATGAGGACTTCTAAGCTTCGAGGGAGGAATTGCTCCATGGTGAATTTTATGGAATTTTATGGGTTGTCGAAGTTGCAGGTGATTTTGTTCCGACGTTGTGAATCCCAGTCTCGCTCGCAAAAGCTGGTTTTTTTCAAGCACATCATTCCGAGGATTTGATCAGAAGTCTCGCCTGAAATGCAAAAGATGGAGCAGTTAAGGCTAACTGGTGCAAGATTTTTTTTCTTCAAAAAGTAAGAGTGCACCGGCCGAGTTAGGTTGGCCTTCTAGCCTCCCTGTGTTCCAAATTCCTTTGTTCTTCCGGCGTATCAAATTACAGCGCCTGATACTTCAAAGGGCAAGTTATTAGCTAACCCTTTTTTGTTGTAAAAAATTACTCATAGTGATAAATTCTTCTGATAAATTCTTCTTTCTTTTCTTTATTCAACTGTGAGTACAAAAAAAGGGTTCAACTATGGATGTGTATGTCGAGAGAGCTCGCCGTTACAAAACAGCGAATTTTACTTCTGCACTCTTAAGAGTTGCTGAAACCATAACCAAGATACAACGTAACGTAACGAGACAGCCGAAGAACTGGCCCAAAGCTCCCAGATCACAACATGTAACCGGAACCACCCGCCACGCAACAGCCCGTGTGAGTGTCACGAGACAGAGCAAGTCGCATAACAACAAGGGGCATTTCAAGCACTCCTTATGCAAAACTGGGACCACCTTCTCTGAATGGAAATGCGGTACTTCGAATTAGTTCACGCACCCCGGAGCTTCTTGCCCCTCTACATATCCCTGAGCAGAATTCCTCGATACTCTAGTTTAGCTCAAGGAGTATAGCCAAGTAGTCTTTTAAATACCCCAAGCAGGGTGCAGCATCAGATGGATGAAACGGCGGTGTCAGTTCGAGGTCCTACCCGCATTCTTGCCAAGTTCTTCCAGCTCCCTACCACTGTTCCAGCTTTTCTCCTTTTCTTCATGCGAAATGTTCGCGACCTTTGAAACGAGAGTGTGGCCTATACACGGGTGTGGATCATATCCCGAATAGATGGGTACTTATGTTTTCCTTGATAAATTGCAGGTGCTTCCCACTTCGTCAACGACGTCACACCATGGGCAATAACTCAATTCTGCAACGGGAAAATGTGGCCGTGTGGTCGCCCACGACCACTAGAAGATGCCGATTCGGTTTTTTTAGCGATGACGAAGTATGCGATTTGGAAGGTTACGTAGAGCAACGTAAAGCACCAACTCACTCCAGTCAGCCGTTCAAGAGGGAACTACTGGGAATGCGCTTCAAGCCTCTGTTTTCGTTTGAAAACCCTCTCGACATCTAAGGAAAAATCGTTCGGGAATTATTCGTTGGGTGTTTGGTCAAGTATGCGCCATGCCTGCAACCTTACCCTGAAAGCTCGAGGCGCTTAATTGAGGGTACTTCGTCGTTGTGGAAGACTCAGTGAGGGTCGTATCTGAGAAAAGCTTGGTACTCCTGGTAGAACTCCCAACTTCGCGGAGCAGAAAGCGTGAAGCCAGGCTTCTAATCACAGCTGTGTCTCCCACGAGTCCCTTGGGTAAAGTACAATGTTATGCCTCGTCAGTGTGATTTTTCGTCTGCGAAATGCGATATGGCGATGACGAAGGCGTGAACATGAGAAGGAGAGTGTGTACTCTTTCAAGAGTCATATTGCAGAACCCACACTTCCTCTCTCTTGTTCTCAAACCGACCCCCCCCCCCCCTTAATAAGAACAAACGCTTCGGCGTGGAATAGAATCATTGTACATACATTTCACCTGACTATATCAAAGCCCCAAGCTGCCTTTCCCAGTTTTCTACATCGGAGAACCGGAGCAAACGGAAACGGGACTAGAGGGGATTTCCCTGCATGTGCAGTCAGTCTGGGGTGTGGTGTAACCGTGCATTGATTTCAATGCACAGGCTCGAACATGTATAAACCTTATACAGGAGTCACAATGAAGCTTGGCGGCGCAGGGCACATCGTTGTTGGGGAATCCCCAATGGGGGGGGTCGTATTGAGCTGCTGGGAAAAATTTATTTTGATAATTTATTTTTCTCGCTTCACGGATGGAGAAAGAAACTTTCCCAGCTCGACGCGCTCGCATTCCATGAGGAGGACAGATGGCCGGAAGGGGAGGGGGATGCGTACCAAATCCGCCAAGAAAGGGGGGGGGGCGTCAGACCCGACTTTAATAATACTCTCAAGCCATATGATTGTGCCTGTGCGGCGTTCAATATGTCCAGTGGTGTTTCGGCACGCTTCGCATCTCAGTGGGGGGTAACTGAATGATGCTCAGCGAAGCTGTATAACCTTGTCAAATCTGTAGCTACTGTGATAAAAAGTTTTCACTTGCATTACCGTGTAACCTCACAAGAGTTTAACTAAAAAGAGTTCTGTCGGTTAGAATGAACAAGCAAAAGGGACTAGCAAAAATGCAAAATGCCCCTCTAAAACGAACAGCTCCAGCTATTTTAAAGCAACGAGTCTCTTCACACTTTGCATCTTGGGTACATGCGAAGTTATCTGCCAAACGATCTGATAGCTTACTGAACTCTTCAAAAAATGATATATTTTTTCCTGTCGTGGATGGTAACGGGCTAGGGCCGTTGGGGCCCTTTAATAGGATGCGCCGCGCACCCTGCTTCATTCAGTACGGCGGCGGTCATTTAAATGCCATTTGATTTATGCAGGGACCGGCGAGGCTCACACGATGTTTGAGCCAGACTTTTGATCCAAAGAGACAGGTCTAACATCTGATGGTGAGAGACAGACGGCTTGGATGGCTCGCCTGCAATCCGGGATTTGACCCCGGACCGTGCACGTGATTAACCGCGCCACATGACACCACGATCAAGAATGTTAATTGATTATTAAGAAAGAAGAAAAAACCGTCTCAAGAAGACAGGAAGAGAAATCAGAAACAGACGTATTTGTTTACAGAGTTACTTCTGTATCAATTATTGGTTATTAATTTACCCATGCCTTCAAACAGGGTACAGCATCGTTGTGTGATACACATAGGAGGGTCGTACCTTTTACTTATGCTGGGGAGGGGGTCGTATTTGGTCGTTGGGAGAGGGGGGGGGGTCGTATGTGCGTTTGAGAGGAGTTTGCTGCGTTGGCAAAAAACTTTTCCCGGTTTTTGAATTCTGTGTGATTTTGCCTGTTTCATGTGTACTATATTCTCCCCCTCCCCCACCGCTCGACTCAACAGCAAAATTTTTTGTAGAAAGAGGTAGGAACTGGGAGATAATTAAAGAAATTTTCCCTTTTCAACTGGCTATGTACCCTCCTCGGCTCGACGAAAAATTTTTGAGTGAAAAACTGGACTGGAAAATGTGGGAAATTGGTAGATAGGTATGGGGAAACCTATCTACCAATTACCGAGACCCTCATCTAGGTGGGGGGGGGTCGTAATGACGCGCTCTCTCAGAGGGGGGAGGTCGTACCTACACTACCATTTCGCACATCACGATGCTGTACCCTGCCTTCAAAGAAGGGCCAAAAGAACACCAAGGAATTATTGGCTCGCAAAATGGCCATGAATTCCAAGCTCAAAAGTCAGCCTGATCTGTGCTCACTTACTCTGCGTTGTTTTTTTGCACACCGCTGATCCCAGATGGATTCTATAGAACTATGTTGTTTTCTGTTTTTTCACGGCCACCCGTCCTTAGTTCATTCTGGCGATAACAACTCATAACATTGAAATGACGTTTTTATTCTACGAATATGACTTTATTGTCCTATAAAAATTGCTCTGAGCATATTTTGGTGAGCTAAGGGGGGGGGAGGGGTGAATGAAAACGAGCATGTGTATGAAAACAAGACCTGCTGTTCCCTGGTCGTTAGTTCATTTAATTTAAAGGCATAATTGGGGCGTACGTTGGAGATGCTCGGTAAGGGGTCGTATCTGCTACAAACCATAACAAAAATGCTTTCGGTTGCACAACTTCTCGGTTTTTCTTTTCCAAGTGCACTATAGCGCTATATACCCCTCATCTACGCCCGACGACACTTTTCTTGGGAAAAAGGGAGAAATTGAAAAAATTAGGGAAAAAATTTATGGAGACGCCAGATCGTACCACGGGAGGAAATTTCAAAAGGGGTATTGCTAAAGGTCACATTTTGCAAACATTTTCCCCAGCATTAGGGAGTCCCTTCAGTATAATTTTGAAACCAGATGAGGTGAAGTCCAATGTGGTGGCTCATAGGCAGCGTTCAGGACCAATCTCGAGGCAGCGCTTCGCGTCGACAAGGTACAGCATCGTCATGTGTGTGAAAAATGGTGAGTGTGAGTGCGACCCCGCCCCCATCTTCGAAGAGGGTGTCGGTACGACCCCCCCCAGCACCTACTACCAATTCCTTACATTTTCCAGTTTTCCATCCAAAAAACTTTGCTGTCACCCAAAATTTGTTGACGCCCACAACAAACTAGCCCTCTATCCCTGCGGGACAGGTAAATTAGTATCCGGAAAAATTTAGTGACCTGTACCTCGGTCAAATCCCTAAGTCACAGTGTATAGGACACATTGTATTCAAAATGTTACTACAATTGAGCGGAAATAGAAGGCGGGCGCGTCTCAGAAAGGGTTAACCAATGCCGAATGTTCCATAGTGCATAGTGCGGTTAGCCATAAAAGAAATGTTTCAGAAGATGTTGGGAAACATAACGGCCCTCAATCGGCTCGTTAAAAGCGCAGTAGTCATGCATAAATTTTGTGGTAGACGAGTGAAAGAAGAAGCCTTATAAAAAATAAAGCTGAAAAAAGAGAAACTCTAAGTTTAGCGACAGGTGACGTCATTCGCATCAAGAGGCGCTCTTGTATGGTCTAACAAGGGGCTGCGAAGTCAACGCTCCTTCTCCACTCCCCACTCCTCGAGGAGCTGTTCATCATTCCGAAAGGTGCTCTCGTATGGTCCCATCCCCCATATAATTCAAGTCAATCCCCATCCCTCGAGCAATTGTTCCATGACGAAGATTAAAAAGCAAACCGGCGTACTAATACAACTGTCTTCGCCGTCAGGATACAGCATCATTGTGTGAAACACACAAGGGAGTCGTACTTTTCGGCGGGGGAGGGGGCCGTATTCGGTCGTTGTTGGGGGAGGAGGGGTCGTATGTAACTTCGGGAGAATTTGCCGCGTTGAGAAAAAATATTCGTCCGTTGTTGACTTTTCGTGATTTTCCTGTTTCATGTGACTATAAACTCCTCCCCGCTCGACGGAGAACTTTTGGGTAAAAACTGGAAAATGGGGAAAATTGGTAAGTGGGTGTTGGAAGGGGGGATGGTACCAAGACCCTCGTTTAGGTAGGGGCGTCGTACCAGGATCCTTTCCCGGAGGGGGGGG
>MU914080.1:0-10363 GCA_036418165.1 Cooperia oncophora | reverse complement strand
ATTATTCTTCATTATTTTTTCAATAGCGCTCTGTACGCATGTAGAATGACCAACTCTTTGACTCCATTCCGACTCATTACTTCTAGGCTCCTACTCCTACAACAACTCCGCTCACTACTTGTAGGCTTACTTGCTTCGGCGCAGTTCGACGACAGAAAAGGGGGGTGGCATTTTGCGCTTTCGCTGCTTCCCATCGACGTATCGAGCCAACTAGAGAGCTGTTTTATGATTTCTATGATTTTATTTTATTTTATCTTTTCTTTCAAAGAATTAGCAGGTTTTACTTGGACGACGAGCTTGCTCCAGCTTCACATTCATAGGTATCACCAGAGTGAGACTTGTAAATCAGGAAGCGCAAAATCTCCCTCCCCCCCCCATCCTCTTCGCCGATCTGCGCCCTGTTTCTTATTTGTACTTCCTGTGAATTGACACTGCTGCAGCTCTCAGTTTTCAGATCGGATGCTCTCGATCTAAGCAAATTGAGTCTTCTAACTACGCCTTCAGAAAAGAGCTGACTTACTGCTAGTAGGTTTGAGGTTTTATATGGACCCCGTGGTTTAAATTCACCAGACTCATGGTTCATTAAGCGTTTTTCGTGCCCTCCAAAATCACAAACAGAGACTTTGTAATACAATTCGGTGCGGAGTCCCAAAAAAAATTTGACTCACGGCGCGACGTGGTCGAGTAATAGTCAGCGAGGAGGTCGCACTTAGGCTGCTGAGTGAGGATGAATCTTCAGAAAGGGTTTTTTCGGGGACAAGGATAGGAGTTTTACCAATTCTGACAACTTCACCAATCTAACGTTTCCCAGAAGATGATGGCGTATCCTCACCTTGTGGGAAAAGTGAGGTTGGTGAAGTTGGAATTCAGCGTTCCAGAGGATTATATCTGAGGGGAAGGCAGAGAAGAGTTATGCTGATCGGGCAGTTTTACTTCTCACCATGCGTTCCCTCGCTTTTCGACAGGGGGTTTACGGAGGTTCGTCCACTTGGTGCAATTCGTATGTTCCTTCCTGCTGCAGTTTAAGACCGTCAGAACGCGTGTTTCATGCGATCAACGGCAGCGTTTATGAGTGCGGCTGTCGTCGGAATCAGAGGCATAAAAATCAGTCGCCAACTGTCCCATCGGCACAACGATGAAATCGGGCTATTACCGCTGGGCTTTTTCAACTGGTATACTGTGCTTAGCCCTTCACGTTCAGAGACCAGCTGTCTTCCATTATCAGCTGAAATGGAGCACTTTTTTTGCTGACACTCACTTGAAGAGGTTAAGGAGGAAGGACGATCAACATTGGTTATTCCTGTGAATGAGTCATGAAATTGATTTTATTACAGGATTGTAGGGACCTTTCAGGGGCAGGGTTTATTGTATGTCTTGGTATAACCAATAATAGATCGACCGGATGAGCGTGATAAACCGCAGGATGACACAACTTTCAGCGCTGTACAATCCCTTCTGAGATGAGCCGCGCACCATACTTTTATTCGAATTTGCAGCGCTTTGTAGCAGATGCAAATTGGTCCGAACTCCATTGTGTGCAGCCCTGCTGAACTGTAAGCCACTGTTTTCCACCTCATCATTTTGCTGATGAGGAAGAGGTGGTGAGGTGGCAAGTGGCACATTTACTAGGCGCGCAGTTCGGGGGTCAAATCCCGGCTCGCCAAGCCAACAAAGCCTTCTATCTTCCGAGAATGGTACGGGGTAGCAGATTCCCCTCAAGTCATCGTAAACCATATCCATTCAATGATCATTTCGATCCCTATGAACTCGGAACCGTATGCATCCCGAAAAGGAATTGATCAACGGTGAAAACTTTGTCCTTAGCTGCCTCCCGTCTGGGGCACGACTTTTGCACACAACTCAGCATTCTTGTGATAACATTTGTCTTTAGCCTTTGTATTCTCTTGGTATGGTTTACTGAGTCAGGACATATGAAAGGATCGTTCGGTTTGGCTAGTTGACCTTGACCCTTCAAGCCCCACCAGTTTTTTGCTTTCGTCTGCGCCCTCCTGTTTAGGTAGTTGGTCCTACCCAGCGCTTTAACTCCGTCCGATGTTCGACGTTTTCGCATTGTCAGTTGGCTTACTTATTCCAAAACACTGTCTCGAAATATCTATTTCCTATATTATACGTTCCTTCGTATCCTCCATGCGCGCACTTTACTTCGTGCAGGTGAAAAGCTCGCCTGTAACTCCCTGCTTCTGATACAGCTGTCAGGCCCAGGTTTTTGAGTAGGAGGTCATTTGGTTTGCATTTGCTCTTTGTTTTCTTATTGTCCCTTTGAAAAAGTGACATGTGCGTCCGGTGAACTCACAATTATTGAACGTGATCCGTTTGCCGCTGGCATATGTCGCTGTAAAAAGAGGGCTATGACTGATTTGGTCGCCCACTGCAAGGTGTAATACGCAAAATCGCATCTTGAAAAATCCTCAGAGCCTTTTTATTTCTGCAAAATTGATGGTAACGATGCTGCTTTGAAAAGTTTTTTTTTTTTACTATTTCAAAGGATTGAAAAGGTAAAGCCTCGCCGTTAATTATACGGGCTTTGGCACATGCCGCGCCACCTACTTCTGGTCAGGATCCCAGTGGCTAATTGAATCCGATGTGGCCTATAAGTGACTTGTGGGGGCCAGCTGGTGTACATGTCGTTGTTCTTATCCTCCCAGACAAATGTGGTACGAAGTGACCTTCTCCCTAAGGGTGCGCCATTCCAGGATCTGGTCCCCGGCCAGCGTACGTTGTAAAGCGTGCTACTTGCCACTATGCGCCTCGGAAACTATCGTGCTTAGGGTGTAAATTATGTAAATAATTTTATTTGATAACGCTTACGACTCCAGCGATAATTAATGATTAACTATATTATTGATCTTCTATAATATTTGAGAGGGAACAGTTGGGGTGGCGAGAGGATACAGAGAATTTTTAAATAGCAATTTAGCGCCCATTTCCACCTAGCCTCGGCCTCATTCTTGAAAACTGCAGTCGTCATCTCCGCAAACGAGAGGGCGTGTCGAACAGTGTGGAGCAGCTAGAGCGGTCTTTTCACCAATTTTTAGTGGCTCAGGATGGCATCATTGGTGGGAAAGGCCGTCTTGGATGCTTTCCAATCAACGCCCTTTCACAAAGCTTCTCGTTTGCAAGGGAGTTGGTTCCTAGCCTGTTCGTTTACCGAGCCATTTCGAATGTTGACACTCTGGTTCCGGATGTTTTTTTTTCTGAGAGAAAAACTTTATAAATAGTAAATTATACCGCAGATAATAATAATAATAATAATAATAATAATAATAATAATAATAATAATAATAATAATAATAATAATAATAATAATAATAATTATAATATTATTATTATTAATATTATTATTATTATTATTATTATTATTATTATTATTATTATTATTGGACGGAGGTGGGTAGTGGCGAGTGGCACGCTTACCACGCGCGGCTCGAGGTCAAATCCTGGATCAATCCACCCAGGGCCAAAAAACCTTATCCCCGGGGACGTGAATTGGGATCAGATTTGTTCGGGAGGATAAAAACACCGACTTGTTTATTGGCTGGCCGCATTGTAAAGGCCATATCGCATTCAGTGAGCCGCTACGATTCTGATTGCAAGTAGAAGACGCGGCGTACACCAAAAAGGGATTGATCAAGGCTTCATCCTTCACTATTAATTTTTCTACTTTATTATTGATTTTTTATTTCAATATTTCCAGTTGTTTTTCAACTTCCTTGCACAATTGCCGTACACTTTATGGGATTAAGCATCTGCTAAAAAGATCTGGAACATTACCATGACGACGCAGGCCAAATCCGGCATGGAGTGTTTTCTCGTGATATTTTTTTGATCTTGGCTCTTGAGGTAATATCTGCGTGCGAAAGCTAATGCGTAGTGAACCTATTTTTGTAGATATTCCCAGATTAGGCCATAATCTCTGCTACAAGCATGCAAAGGCAGCAGCGATGGGATGAGTCATAGAATTCCAGATCGAAGTGAAAAACTGAGTCGGTTAGAAACTGCGGGCAGAACCTCTGATGAATTCGTAAGGCAAAGGAACGGTAACTGTAGCAGCTGCTGTCTATTTCACCACTGAATCTCATCGGCAGTAACTTCTCCCCCGTCTCTATTGGGAGGTAGAGTAGCCTAGTGTATTAGGTAACGACTAGCTTGCGACTAAAACTGCAGTGCGCACAGTTTTCAACCCCAAATTTTAAAAGCGCCCACTCCGACTAAAATTAAATTTTATTACTCGTAATAATCAGCCCACTTCCGAGACACTTCTGTCATAGAGAAATAAGTTTGTTTATTCCGCTTGCATAAAACTCGGGAGTTCTAGACCAGATGGAAACGATAAATGCCCCTGCAGGATCGGATGAGTTCTTGCAGCTTTTCTGGTGGTGCGATATTTGAAGTCGGGGGCAATACTGGTAAGCTATCGAATGAAGCAGCTCTACCCCATCTAATTTCTGTGGCTATTCGACTTGGGAGGGCATTTTGCATTTTTACTAGTTTATTTTAATTGCTCGTGTTAACTCAGATGTATTACCTTGACGACCTGCTAACTGTTTTCAAGTACGAACGAAGTTGGTGCTGTTGCATAATTTTACAAGAGTACACAGGTCTTCACATGTGGCATTAGAATTGTTTTCATAGAATCGCGACCAGCTTTAGGGTAGGCCTAAGGTTGTCTTAGAGTAGTATTGTACCACGACTTCTTCCTGTCGAGCGCTGCCGGGCGGAAGTTGACAGTGCATTTCGTCATAACAGTAGTTTTCCGCCGCAATGGTCTCGCTGGGATCCATGAAGTTGTGATGAGTCAGACCAAATGCTGGCTACCAAACCACCTCCATAACGTTCTTTCCGCGCTGTCCTGACCTGGGGAACTGCTGGGGAGATTGACGATTGTCCAGCCGCTGCCCAGATCGTTATCCTTTGTCGTACATGATTCATTTCTCATCACGCTTCACAATACTCAGGGTAGGTTGAAGTTCTATAAACTGGATGCGCCGTGGATTGGGTTTCCACGCAGGATAATCCCGCTTATCCAACAGCTTGCCGATGCTGACTCATCTCCAAGGCAGAGTTTTTGTTCTGCGAGAGATATGTGGTACTCATTCATCACAGTCATACAGCTGGATGGCACTGCTGTTCAGGGCAGGACCAGTGGTTTTTGTGTGGACAGTCGTTAACTTTGCCTCGAAGCCACTTGAAGTCAGCGATCTTCAATCTCAGTTGAATAATTGCTAGTAAATATTCCGGTTTCTGAAGGGGGCACATGCACAGCAATATGAGAATTTTTTCGGAAATCTCTCTAGATCTTTCGGATTTTTGGTCTTCTTGAAATAATCTTCTAGCCTCAATTTGTATTTAAGTCTTCAGTTCGATAGGTTCAGCTCTCACTCCTTCAGTCTTGGCCAGATTAGCTTTGGAGCAGTACTCCCAATCATTTCTCAGTGCTGTGAAGAAACAGTGAACGCTACTTGAAAACAATCCCTTCAAGTATTTCCTAGGCGTCCTCCTTTCTTCAAGCTGTCTCGCAGTCAGTCTTTGAGACTGTCCCACTTTCGCGGCTCCACAGTAGGTAGTGAAAGCGCTGTGGCCTTATAGGTGGCAGTTCTGACGCCTCCCTAGTTGTCCCGCCCACCACAACTCAACTGTCACGAGTTCAGTTTCCACCCGGGCTCTTCGTTTTTTTTCGCTGTTGCACGGCATTGCCCTGGATGACGCGTTTTGGCTGTTGGACGGCAATTGACCTGGTCGACTGCGAAAAACGATTAATGAGTCAGGTGCAGCAGAATTCAGCTTTGCTGGCATAGAACGAGCAGGTCCGGAAAACTCATTCACTGAGGCTGGTATGAGTCCTTGCTTGGGATGTTCTAAACAATTTTTTTCTGTCTTTTCCGTTCGCGAAGGAACGAGAGACGACATAGCGTTCCATTTGTTGGCGAATAACCCCTACTCAAAACCCCCGCAGTCGCGGGTTCTGCCTCCATGAATTCCAGCGAAAAATCGTTCTAAGTGGCATTTTCCGTTGTTGAGCAATTCACTTACTTCCTAGAAATTGTTTCTAAAATTGCTTTCATGAGAAAGAGAGAAAAATGAAAACCGAAAAGTATCACAAGCGTCAGGTTGCATCGCTGCCCTATTAAAGAAAGGAAGACACTCATTTTCGCCGTTTTTTGAACCTTGGTTATTGCCATATATCTTTATGTGTCATTTCTCAGTATCCTTGTCGCAGCCTCATTTTCCTATCTGCAATTCCTGCAACGCATTCATTTCTGTTCTTTTTTTTTTATTATTTCTCTTCCACCTTCCAACAATCCAGTATTCTTTCTTTTCACATCGAGGGAATACGCCACAGTTCGTGATAGGGGAGGAATGTTAATTAAAATGCTGTAGGAATGCTATATATTTTAAAACCATCAACTCATGCACAAGTGAAAAGGGCAAGAGGAGTCTCCCTTCGCTTCGCCGGAAACCGAGACAAAAGACAAACCTCGGTCGACGCTGCCATGCAGTGGAGGCCTTTAACATTCTCAAAAGCATTCAACGGGGATCGGAAGCTTACCACTCGCATGTGGCGACAAGACTCGGATGTACCTAATCGGAAATCGTCAACCGCCTGTAAGCCCTTGACTACCGAGAAAAACTTGGTCGATGGATCACTCATGCCTTGACCAATGGCAGCTGCTGCATCCGCTAACCTTGCTCCGAGTCTTCCCCTTCTCCGCCCTCGTCAAAAGAGTTTGCCTAGTGGAGATGGGAGATGGGTCGTCTGTTGATTTCAATCCACCTAGTACAGTGTGTCTTTCTCAAGGCGAAGATCCATCCTAGCCAGTTCTAAATCGGGCAATGTGTTCCTGAAGGTCTCGCTGCTGTCCCTGCGAAACCCTGGACGCAGGGAGAATGCTGCACAACGATGGAGCATGCTAAAAACACTCGGGCCATCGCTACCATTTATGATGTCGCCTCAGCTCCAAAAATCTCAAGAAAACTGTTCGGAGGCAAAATGAAAGAGCACAGTTTCGGGGCACACCCTTCTTCAGTACGCCGAGCCCCATTACCTGGCATGGAGACCTACCAAATGAGTGAGGAGCAAGGCTGGGAGACCACGCCCCGCTCATCACATTCTCCTGAAATAGGCGCCTACAAAAGCTACCTGCTTCACCTCCTCAAGCTTTTTTGGCTGAGAAAACTTTCAACAACTTTGATGACATCAGTCGAAAAGCTGCGAGTTATTCGTAGCCGCCTCAGTTTTGAGAGAGGGGAATAGTCACGTGCCACATTAGGTGGAGCACTGTAGCGGCTAACAAAGACGAGTATATTGTTGACTGATTCCCACTGTATGCTGAGTTAGAAACTAAAAAAGAAAAAATTCCGAAGGCGGTTCTCAGTCAATTTCGAGAGCTAGAGATCTAGGTCGACATCCGCCCAGACCAACCAAGCCTTCTACTCCCCCGGGGACGGTAAATTGGTACCAGATTCGTCTGGGAGGATAATAACACTGACTTGTACATCGGCTAGCCCCCGCCAAAGTGATTGTATTAGGCCACATCGCATTCAATAAGCCACTACGATTCTGAATGGAAGTAGAATGCGTGCCGCATCCCATAGTTATTGAATATCGGCGAAGACTTTATCCTTTAACCTTTATCATTATTTGGAGCATTTTCTAGGTGCTATTCTGCATTACTCTCAAAAATACTTACCTGGCACTCAACACGAATACATTTCAAACCCCCATCACTCGTACTACTCGCAGATCACGGGTTGCGCCTTTGAGTCAACCATAACATTTGAACCTGGACGTTGAGCGCATGATCTTCAACGTCTAAAAGTGCGTCAGAAATGCGTTTTTGTTCCCTCTTTCAGCTCTGTTGGCGTCAGTTGGTAGGGGCAACGAATGGTGCTCGGCTAAACTTGTGCAGGGAACCTTTGAAGGCCCAAAAGTTTGTCGTAAGTTGTAAGTCAAGTTGTAAGTGGCCAAAGTCGCTTGCTCACCCCATTTCGCAGCTTCATAGGAGTTCACAGAGGTTACTTTTGCTAGCCTTGCTACATGAACTAACAAACGAAACTAACGAACAGGCAGAATACCCCCTCCGAGCCCAACAACGTTAACGTGTTGTCTGTTTCTCATGAAAACACATCCATTTCTCTATGCGATCCTGATTTTGCCTATTGAGGTATTCCACTTTTCAAAGGTACCATGTTTTTATTACGAAATCTGCACCACTTGTGTAATGAGCCACTGATGTTTCGAGTGGTTTCCGGCGTCGAATAGCCCGAAAAAATCCAAGAAAAACTCAGTTGCGTCAATTTACACATCGGTCTTTGGGCTATTCAGCTTTATCATGAGACAGATGGGATCAGTTGTTGGTAGCGGTGGTAGCAGCAAGTGCTATGTGGAGGGGCATGGCCAACCAACCAACGAACCAACCGGACGTCCATCCGGCCACTAAACCGGCGCCCCCTCATAACACTTCATTTTTCGTCGGATATTCAAGTGTTTTTCTGTCACAGATCCGTTTCCTATTGAGCAACTAACTGAGTAATCCTTTCGAAAGTCGCCCTGTAGTTTCCCTACAAAAGTAAACCTCTCCTACACACTTCCCGAGCAGCTCTTCGAATAGGGATATTTCTCATTGTTCCCGTTCATTTTCTCTTTCTTATTTCCTGCTTTTTATCCGAAAAAATAATGTTTGCAATAAGTACTAGTTATTCCCTACCATTTCACTGGAACTTATTGTGTTTCAAAAAAAGCGGTGGGTACAAAAAGGGAGAGAAGATGAAGCTTTTGGCGCTGATAGATCGTGATCGGAATGCGCCACGCATTCTACATCCATAATCGTAGCGGCTTACACTAAATGCGACACGGGTTATAGAATAGCTTGTGGAGACCAGTCAGTGCGCATGTTAGTGCTTTCTGCCCTCCCAGACGAACCTACACCACTCTACCGTTCCGGAGGGTACTAGGCTTGGTTGGCCTGGGCGGGAGCCGATCCGGGATCCGGCTCTAGGATTGCGCCCTTGGTAACCATGCCACTTGCCACTACATCACCTCTGCTCTGCAGTGCAAAAAATACTTGTTTCTAATGCTTCTAATTCTGATTTTTCCTTTTTTTCTCTACGTCGATGCATTTGTATTATATTGATGTAGGTATTATTATATACTGCTGTAGTTTATAAGCTACAATAAAAAATGAAAGTGATGTGAAAATACATTTGATATTAATTTTTATTTCAACTTCAGATCACTATTTTGCTATCTTCTTTTCCCGTAGAGAAACATTTCCAATTTTGATAACAGAAAAAAATAGCTATCATTTATATGAACTGTCTTTGACTAGTGGTAAGTAGGAGTTCATTTCGAGTAAAAAAAACTGAAACAGATTAACAGACAATATCCATTTGTTAGGATCGATATGTAATATAATTTTCATGAGTTCTTCTAAAAAAGGGTGATGTAATTATGGATTGAGTTAATATTTTCTTCGCATTTTCTGTATGGCGGAGGTGGTGTGGTAGTAAGAAATATCACTTGCGAGGCCTGGGATATGCCTGGTTGACTCCCATTTGTCTCAACCTCGCCCATCATTACTAGGTTCCCCACTGCTGCTACCAGACTCGCCTAGGTTTATGAAAAATAGCAAAAATAGTCAAAATTATCTAAGCATCTATATATCCCCGCATGTAGTGGTTGAACGACGATACAGGATAAGATGAAAAGAATAACGGGTGAGTGACAACATTGTTTTGCCCTTCAAAAACATTACTTAGAACTAGGTCTTGCAAAAATCCTTGAAACTTGACTCAAAACTTAAATTTGAACCTTCTCGAAAATTCTCAAGAATTTCTAAGACCTTTTTAAAAAATTTTCGAATTTTATCACACTTGAACGTGTTGCTCCTACCCTTTCCTTACTGATGAGCACGGAGGGAGGATACCATGGTTGTCTAGTTTCCGTCTAAGGGCACGTGCGAAACGGAAACTAGACTACTTCCTTGAAATCAGTAGAACCAAAAATTTAATTCAAATATGAAAATTATATAACAGTTTTATATACTAATGTTGTAATCATTATAACAAGTATAAACTAATTATATTATATTCAAATCACATTATAAAAATACTGACTTGTAGATTTATTGGCCCTGCCTGTATAAGCCGAACCGTCTTAAAGAAAGTCGATCGACGTATTGCCCTAGCGTGCCATTCCACATGCTTTTTGCAGCGATTCTCGAGATGTCTCACTGGACTAACCCGCCCGTATGCAAATTAAACTAATATTTGATTACTTGTTCACGATACTCCGTTTTTCCGTGTTTGTTTGTTTGGTTTTTGTAAGAATGAGCTAGTTAGGTTG
>MU914079.1:0-13426 GCA_036418165.1 Cooperia oncophora | reverse complement strand
ATCGTCAGCATGTTAAATTTGTACTTTTACGGATCAGAGGATCCCATTTGTACTACAATTTCGTAATGGCCGACATCTTTATATGAGGAGAGAATGCCCGGCGTTGTTCTGTTTGGAAGGGGCATTTTGGACTCTTGATTGATTCCTTGTTAAGTTACCAGTTCACTTTGGTGAGACCTGTAAACTCCTGTGAACTTGTGTACTTGTGTAAGTGAGCCTTTTGGTGACAGGAATTCACAAGTCTCCACAAGGTATCCTGAAACAGCGCTCCTAGGAACCGTTTGCTGCCCTCACCAAGCCGAACCGCGCCAAAATACCCAATTAGGATGCGTCATTCAAGCCTACTTTGCAGGAATTCATTTTATGCGTGACATGACCCATAATCCATAGCCCCGGAAAGTCATCTTTGGTCCCACAAGCTATCCTACACAAAAAAGGATAAGGCCTCTTACCGCAGACTGGGCCGGCGTTCACTCCTTGTGCCTCATAGGCTCCGTATTGATCTTTGCCTTGACGTCGTTGACGAGTGGATGGCGTGGCAGCGCCAAGGCCAAGCATTTGTGTCCAGATATCATCGGTTTGGACCTGAAGGGTACCACTGTCAATACATTCAGAGTAATCAAGCATCATTTGGTACATTAGCAGGCAGGGTTCATAATGGGAGTGTGGGGGGATTCCCTCAGCGCGTCCCCCCTCTAGGGAGCGGATACGCCCTCAACGGTGGTGACGAGAAGGCGACGGAGGCACCAAGGCTTTTAACGACACTGGCTACCCTTGCGTAGTACTTCATCGGCGGAGTAAAGGTAAAGGGGTGGGTGAAAGAGCTAAGGGAGATGGATGAAGGAGGTTTATAAGGGTCAACATGAGAGTTAGGTACTCAACTCTTCAAGGTTGAAGTCTACTGTGACATTTGATAACCCTGCCCCTTCTGCGACTCCTGATAAACTCTTCCAGAAAGGTGGCCCTACTCAATGATACCAACCACAGCCGCCCCCAAATTCAACTCAAGAGGTCCCTTATGCAGAAAGCCGCAAATCTCCTGACTTATCCATTCCCCTGGTTCAATGACTTTGGATTGTCCTAGACCCAATTTCATGGTGGTCCCATAGATATACCCAGGTTATGGTCCGAGTTCGGGTAGTTTTGGCAAATTCCATTAATGTCGAAAGTGTCAGTAGGTGGTCCTGAGTGAACTACGGTAGAAAGGCAACAACTCACTTTGAATTCTACCATTTGTTCGTCGAGTTGCATCCAAATACCGCGAACATCATTATAGATGTTATAGATAGAATAGAGTGAGACGAGTAAAGTGAAGGTGGAAAAACACAGCGCACCCGCTGTCGCTTTCGAGACGCTCATCCCGTGGCGTAGAGAGGGTTCTGGAGCGAGTTGATCGACTAGCGGCCGCCTTTTGTAGCCGCCGCCTGACCCCCGTCGAACAGCATTGTCGTGACGCTAACTGGTTACTGTGTCCGCGTTCAGCCTCATCGCTCGTTTTCTCGATTCCTTCAATCACTTATCACTGGAGAAAGTTTTGATCAGCACCATAACAACGGTTCTCAATGGAATCTCGAAATGAATTGCAAAGTGCGCTCTCAATGTGGTACTGTGTGGAACTGCATGCTCGTTGCAAGTAAATGATACCTAGTCATGAATCAGTACAAAAAGTAGCACTGTTCAGCTTGGGGGGAGGGAGCGTTTTGCACGTCCGCTACTTATCAACGTACTGAGCCATCAAGCGGAGATCTGTGGAATCTTGTGGAGCCAGGAATCGATACCAACCAAAGTCTGAGGAAGCCACCTGTCAACTCTTGTGACGAATACCTATCAATTTTTTGTAAAGTAATGGGATGTTGATGGGATGTAGCGAAAGTGCAAAATGCCCTCCACTTCTCGATCCCATCCCTCCCAACCCGGACTGCACCAAAGAATTCTCTGCGAATGGGTCAAGTTTATCGTACTGGAGATAGACGTCAGCATGAATTCGTTCCTTCTTCTTGACTTATGGCAAGGCCGTAATGCCAGCTGAGACGTTGCCAAATGACACAACTGTTTTGCAGTTAAAGGAAGAACCGCGATTACTCGCCATCTCAGATGGTGGATTAGGGGGTTCCATATAGACAACAAGGGGTGAGTAACTCGACTGTGAACAAAAAAAAGCACAAAAAAACACGCCACCTGCCCTTGATAGAATCTCATTTCGACCCATTTTGTACGTGCCCAATCAGCTCTATCTCCAAAACTACGCACTCATATGCACGGCTGATTCACCGATAAGATTTCTACGATCGTACAAGTGGCGATTATCATGCTTTTCATCCTGCAATCTCATTTTTCACTGGAAGTTGGTCACTAGGGGCGGAGTCTGGAGGCGGAGTCACTGGGAAAAAAAAGGAGGAGCCACTGAGCCTATATTGCGCTACAGCGCCCCTCCCATAGAATTTTTTGCCGCGAAACCGGTACAAGGTTGTTCGTCGCGGACCACTCTAACCTCCTGACGCCATATTTTCAACTTCGATACCTGATCGCGGACCGTGCCTTTAACGTGGCCTGCACGTTACCAAAAACGCGCACTCCAGGGTCATGGCCAACTTCATCCGGATCCCAATGAATGACTTCCTACATCAGGTCGCAGCCCCATCATTTTCATTTTAATTAAAAAACACTCACTCATTGCCCTCGATGGTCCTATTGACAGCCACTTTCAGGTATGTCCGGGGCTTAACAAGGAGCCATGAGGTGTCTCTGGTACTTGCGCCTTCTCGAACCTTGGGCGCATGCTCCCAAGTCATCCAGTTCGAGGGGCACGTCCAGCAATTTTTGAGGTTCGGACGTAGTTGTTTCGACTGCGGAACACAGCGTTGTGCGCCACGGGCGGCCCCACCACGCGTGGTTCAGTCAGTTCCACAACAGTGGCATCGCGCCACACAACACAGTTGGTAACATCGCAATCAAACGAGGCGTTTCAAGAGGAATGCAACGAGCCCACTCACGACGTTCCCACCGCTGGTTGTTTTCTTCTTAAAGGCAGTTGGCACGATAAATCCCCCAAGGCGACTAGGATCAATACTCCTGGCAGGATGAGAATTCCGCGAACCTGGGTAGGCGCTGCACAGCCAGTTTCCCCAAGGAAAGGGGCTTATAAGGGCCCTATCCAACTTTACGTTCCAGAACGCCCGCCACGCCCGCCCACAAATGGACGACCGTTCCTGACGCTCCGTATTCATTCATTTATAAAGTATATTATGAAGCGAAGGATTGGTATTTATAGAGGGCCGTGATACGTGCTGCATTGCATTACATGGGTACATCATGCAGTTCATATCTTAGGGTAAGTGGCTGGAGTTGGTATAAGATCGCCTACGGTGAAACTCGTCGAAAACGTCGCAAGTAACAAGTCCACTCAGAATGGGAGGCTTTTAACTTCCCGCCAGAGAGTTTCGACCTTGTTACCACTCCGTTTTCTTTCGTCATATTCCCCCACTATGCAGGCGCTCCAAGCATTAGGCGAAGTAGGAAACCATCGTTGCCATAGGTCTTTGAATCACGATCATTTCCTGTCACCGTTGGTTAGAGCAAAAGCATCGGAGGTGCATAATAACCTCTCCGACAGTCTTAACACAACCAAAAACTATACTTCGACTATAGTGGTGGTTTTGCTCGCTGGGCCACGCCGTCTGTTTCAGCTCCTCTTAGCATCGTGGATGTTTTGGTATTTTTGAGTCCCTTCCGTGATTCACGTAACACTAGAACCTATTGCTCGATTGTCGACACAGCCCAGTGATCTCCCTGAGTCATTTTTCCCATTCGTGGTTCAAAACTGAAGAATTTGCCATTCTCTCTTTGAGCGATTAGCAGAAATTCCATCTTACGAGCATAGCAGGAGGATCAACCATCTTGGTCGATCCAAAACTTGATCGATACCTGGCACAACACCTCGGCACATCTACACGTTGAGGGGAGATGTTGCGCGATGAACAACTCCCTTAACCCCCCTCCCGTCCCCCCCCCCCAAGATGTTTTTTCTGGGGAAGGGGACCCCTAATCACAACCGAAGCCCGGACTACAGCCAGACAACCTCGCAAACGTATGCGAGTGATGTCTGAAGGAGAAGTGGGTGTTACACACTGGTCATTGATTCCTACGAACTTGATTGTGAGCGCTTTCACTAGTGAGTTAGTAATTCTTTGATCCGCAGAGCAACGGGGCCGAAGATGTGGTCTGTACCGGCTGTAGTTCGGGTCATGCCCCTTGAAACGCTTCCTATTCAACTTGAATTGCAGGGATCATGACTTTAACTTCTATCAACTGTCAGGAGCAAAAGGATTTGCAGCGCTGTTAGCTAGGGGCAACATAGCCGCGTGAGACGAAAAAAAACCAGGAAAACGTGGCGAGATACGACCTCTTCTCCGGTGGCCAAAGTAGAGTCCCGTTTGTGTTTCAGCCAACAGAGTTGGTGAAAGCAGTGCTGGGACCTCAACTTGTAGTGCAGCAGAAAAAGTGAGGGTTCGAGGTACGGTTTTCTCTCGCGCGAACACTTACATGAAGAACCAGTGACAGTTGATTGTGCACGATAATCGATTGCCGTACCTTTCCTCACGATTGCAGTGGTGAGTGACTCACCTTCCTGTCTTCTACTTTTTCTATAAATGCCTAGAGGAAGGTGAGTCGAGTGACCAGGGGGAGGGTCAGGCGCGGACGGCGCACGGCACGACTATGCCGGGTGGTGCTTGCTTGTTTTGCCCTGTCCTCTCAGGTCTTTTCAAATCCTAAAAAGGGTATGTACGCCTCTAGTTCTTTCACTGAGAGTGCACAGACGAGCAGACATGACGGAGCATGGTCGCCGTTGTGTGGTTCCCTTTTGTTGAATGCCCTTTCAATGACCATATGCCAGCCTCCTTCCTAAAAATTCCATAAGCACGTGATGAAAAACCCGAATCTCCTGACCCACAGCTACTAGTTGTCTTCAAAGACAACTAGTAGCTGTGGGCCAGGAGATTCGGCTTTTCTGTGTCTTTGAAGAGTATCCAGGCTCAACCACGAATCACCAAGCTGTCGATAACCGGACCTAGGGTTACGTGAAATGAAACAGCCATTAAGGCGATTCGTCCTGATTCGTGAGAACGTTGGACGGGATCTAATCGGCGAATGAGGACCACCTTGTGAAAAACTGTCATTAAGCGGCTTGACCTTGTACTCGTGAGAAGATCGCCTCCATCAAATAAAGGACTATAAATCTCTACCGATTGCGAGACGAAAATCTCGTAGCTCGATTTGGATCAGGATCCTCCCGTGAGACAAAAATTTGAAATGACACTTTCGCTTTAGTACATAGAATTTGATGGACTCAAATAGGCGCCAAGGTCAAGCAGATGCACCCGCTTTCCCTAGCGCTGAGGGCGTTTTTTTCCGTCTGGCTTTCTCTTGATAAGCCGAGGAAGAGTACATTAATTCTTGATTCTTTTGCAATAGGGCCATTGCCATCTCGATTTGGGCGCAGTTCGGCTTTGTGGGGGCATCTTGGTGGTTCTCATCGATCACTGCCGATGCCTACTGAGGAGAGATGTAAATTCCTGTGAAGCTATATAAAAGCAAGAAAATTGTCCAGACTCAACAAGACACAGGACGTGTAATTGACCAGGAACTGACGAAAGAAACTAGAAAGGTGAAAAATGCCCCCTCCCCCCTAAATCAATCAGCGACGGGTTTCTCACAAGGGAGGTCGTTCAGGGCGTGGTGCGCTTTTCGAAAACGGTTTTTTGCATATTGTAGGGGCTCATGCAAGGACCTGAAAAGTGTGCTTCATTTTCGCTGCGCGCTTCCAGGAACGGTAAAAAACGAGTTCTTTGGAATCTGCTTCGTTCTGGGCCTCTTTACGGCGTAGGTCACTTGCAACTTTGACCAGTTGCTGAGTGGGGGTCCTTATAAAGGGGCTATTTGAATCGAAGCGAAAAATCGCCGCAAGTGAGCTTCCAACTTGGGTCATGTGCTCAAGGGTGAACGGCTTCTTGCAATGGTTTTCATCAACGATAGAGCCGCCAAACACGATGTCGAGCATTGCGATGCCTAGTTGGATGGGAGTGGAGCTTTCGCAATCGGCGTCATGTGAGGCGTGGGGTTGATGGTTCGGCTCCCCTTGCGTCGCGGCTTTTTGCATTTTCCAGATTTCGCTGTTCTCGCTTCCATTAGTGTCCGCGCATGAATATAACTCGAATATTTGCCATTTATGGGCACATTCTGAGTAGCTGTACCTCATGAGTCAGTGCTATTCAACTATTTCGATTTTCACGCACCATTGAACGAGATTATTGCTGGACATTGATCCTCATAGGCCAGACAGTGGATCTGATTGCGAATTTAGTAACTTCTGGTGTGGTGTCAATTATAGACAATTTGGGGCCACATCTTCTTTCCACTGAATTCGTTATGTACACCAATATAGGGAACGTTCAGCGCTATTCTGTCGCCAAATTGCGTGGACGCCAACAGGTGTTATATTTTGTGATCTGATTACCTGACTGAAAGGCGAATTTTCTCTGTTCAAAAACAATGTTTTGACCTTCTCGGGTTTGTATTAATTGGCGCTGTCCGGGGTCTAGCGTCAAACGATACTTCGATCGCTGGTAGAGAAGTATGTGAGACTTCGCTCAAACTGCACGACCAAATGGTCGTCAACTACAACCGAAAAAGTCAAAAAAAACTTTTCGCTCAAAACTTGCTCCTGGGGGTAATCGACAGTCCTGATCACGATTCTAGACTTCATTTTCGGTTCCAGTGCCATTTGGCACCGGCATAGCGCCGAAGAGCTGAGTCTGTGCATACAAACGAATTCGAACGAAAAAGCAGTTTTGCTCCATAAAAGTAGGATTGTTCAGTTTATCGTGAATGTTTTTGTTAGGACCAATTATTTAGACAAACATGGATCCAAAAAATGAAAAATTGTAGAAAAGCAAAATTTTGTCCTCGGTGGGATCCGAACCATCGACCTATTTTTTACGTTTTTTTTATTCGTAGAAGCGCGCAGCGAAAATGAACCTCAGTTTTTTGGTGTCGTCCTCGTATGTGCCCCTACAATATGCACAAGACCATTTTGAAAAAGCTCCTGCAGCCTGAACGACCATCCCTTGTTCAGGAGTTACAGGAGGTGAGTTTCATTAAAATGGATACCATTTAGCTAATAAATCTAAGTGGGTAACAATGTAAAGGAATTGACGTTTCAACAGCACCTCGAGCGTCGATATGACTGGAAGAATTCGAACTATGCTGCACTATTCTAAAGTTCATTCAGCAAACAGGTACTTCAGAACTTGGTATGATGTCCTCACCTACACTCAGTAGCAGAACTGACTTTCGTCAGCATCATCAGTACCGAATAATCGCGAGCGGACTCGAACCCGCGACGTTCCCGTGATAACGGCGCGCACACTAACTTTGCCATCCAACGACTCCTGTCTCTGTCCGCAGTCGCTCAGAAAACTTCTGGAAAAACCATATTCTGTAGCTCGTGATGCTCGCTTCGGAGCACTTTAGGTATACAGTTCCTGAAATAACAATCCACTGAAGATTCCCTCTGAATAGTTCCCAAACGAAAGTCCTTTATTAGTTGATTTTCTGTCAAAAATGGGAGAAATACGCAACTGTGCTTAGTCGTGCTGTAAGGTAGACGGTTCAATGAACATTCATCTTAACAGTTTCATTGGAAGTCCCATGGAATGAAATGAATCGTGCTTACATGAAACTAGACGCACTAGAGGTTGTGTACAGCATCGCGACTAGTGAAGTTTCGGTATCTGTGCGACCCTTCGCCCTCTCCCCTACCCCAAATTTCTTCTTCGAGACCCCTCACCAACCTTCTACTACGACTCCCTCTCAACACCAGCCTCATCCCTTACAAGACTGTTCCAACCAATATTCCAGAACTTCAAAACTCACCACTTTCTCCACAGAAGCTTCATCAAGCATAGAAAATACAGCGCGTGGACAGAAGGAAAATCAGAAACCAGGAAACTTTCCCTCGAGTTGGGAAGGAACTCAAGGCCAAATACGACTCCCTTTATCAGCGACAAAACAACCACACCCTAATAAGATCCTCGAGAAGATGCGTCACCGTGATCCGGTGGAGCACATTTGAAAGAAGCTTGTCGCTGATTTGACCTGCTAATCATCATGAACATAACACAGTTTGGCGCCAAACGCTTGGTGTCCGCAATAAAGACCTCAGCGCCGCAGACCTACCTTGGCGCCAACACCTGCAGCTCGAGCGTCAGGCGCTTCTGCTCAGAAAGTCAGCTCTCCTATTCACCTAACACCAACGAACTCTCGATTTTTGAAAGAATACCAGCAAAAGAGTAATTCAGCTCGATAGCTCACTGTTTACAAAGATTTTCGAAGTCATTGCATCAGAAGAACGTATACATAAAATTTATTAAAACAATTTATTAGCTCCATCTTATCTTCAATTCAACATTGTGATAGCGGCTTGCAAATTCCTGAACGATTCCTGAAGAAACCTGGGTCGCACTGACATCGCGGAGTTCCGCACTTTGATGAGCACTCCTAAATCAATCAATACTTGGCCCGAATAGTCTTATGCCTGTTCGCTGCAGAGGCTGGTCGTTTTGGTGAGGGGGGGGGGATGATGGGTTTGGCGCTGTTAACGGACTTTCATCCAGCTGGCAGGCGACCACAAGCTGGCAGGCCAGTTTTCCACCAATGGTGGTCGCCTGCCAAGTCTCACAATCAATGTGGACAGGCTGGCACCACGCCAAACCCAGTCTTTCTCGTCCCCTGAAGTGCTTCATCATCCGCAGCGTACAAGACTGTAAATCAACCGAGAAGTGGTTTTGACAAACCCGAACACCATCGGGACGGACATGGACTGGAGCTTCTCAGATTGGCTTGAAAGCTAGCTGTCACGTACCGGATTTGGTTGTTCACACGTTCGTTCACAGAGCGTCGCGCAATTCCGCCAGGACTCGTTTGCAGGACATCGTGACAGTCTTGGTGGTTTCGGAACGCACAGCCGCTGAAGTTGAGGTCCAATGTTGACCATTTGACAGACCGTACCCAATGGACAATTCACATTAGCACAGTGGTCCTTGACCGGTGCGCGGCGTATCGTGAACTCATCTAAATCACATATAGATGAATGATGAGAAGTATGTAACGAGGCATCATTGATAACGCCGTAATCAGTCGGGCGGTATCAGGAGGGGCGGGATTAGCCTTCCTCCGGCTGTCTTGCTCTACCGCTGGCAATCGGTGAGCGATCGATTCAAAAAGGAAACAATTAGTGGTGGAAATGTCGCGCATGGGCTCATTCCATCTCAAAACCGCCTATTGCGAAAATATGAACTATAGAACAACGAAAAGAGGGGCTGGACAGAGAGACAAGCGGCCGTTCCGCAATAAAGAGTAAAAAAAATGAAGGGTCACCTGTTCCCGTACTCGTCAGCGAAGGAGGGGAGGTAGCATGAGTGTTGAAAACACAAAAACCAGGTAGAGAAGAAATTACATGGAAAAATAAACAAGAAATAATTTTTGAAGCTCTTGTTTTCTTTATTTCTAGACTGCCTTAAGCTGTTAATGGACTCTCAAGACTTCTATAGTTACTCCAACCCTCTCTGTTCTTCAAACGCGCATCAAAGAAAGAAGCCGTCGAGATTTGGCTAGCGTTAACTTGCTCGTGGTTAAGGAACGGTTGGCTTCAACGATGGTCTGAGGGTATTTAAAGATTACTAGGAAAGGCAGTGTAGCTGCGAAACTGGTACAAGGTTATCCACAGTTGAATAACCTTGTACCAATTTCGCGGCGCAAAGTTATAAAGTAAGGGCGCTAAGGCGCAAGGTTGCCCCAGTGGCAGCCCTCTTGACCCCGCCCCTAGACTCCGCCTTCAACGGCTCCTCCCAACGACAAACAGCTTACTGAGCATGTACGTGAAATTGAAAGCACCAATTTTGTCTTACAAGGGAAGGATACCAACTCGTCCTGGCCATTCAGAATGAGATGTATACTCCTAGGAGCGTCTCCGGATGCTGATATCAGATCTGACTTCCAAATCTGCTAAACGATTCTGGGTGGAGAGTTACGGACCTTTTTTGCTACCGTGCTTAACCATTGCGGTGCGACCCCCTGCCCATGCTTTGCGCTCGTAAACCCTCGTGACCCAGCTGCCGCCGTGGCTCGATGGCGCAGCAGGTAAGTGGATGGCTTCATAGTAGTGAGACGGAGGTTCAAATCCTTGATGCATTTCGTAGTTTTGCTTTTTCTTGAAACGCATGCTAAACACTTGGGAAGTAGTTTTGCGTACCTGTCCGACCACCAAGACCCCCTCCCTGCTACTTATTGAGCCCCGCGAACGATTTTCGTGGAAACTTACACTTTTGCCTAACTAGCTCAAGCAAGGGACCAAATACACATGCATATCTGCTTGGAGCTCGTGAACTGCGAGATTTCATCATCCTATAGGATGACAACGTGTGTGGCCAACGAAAGAATTCGTCATCTCTGGTAGCTCTCTTCACTCACGCCACAATATCAGCCAACATCTTTGCGACCTGTCCACCATAGTTGGAAATGTTCTGCCGGACTCTGGTGCTATCACACCTAGTGAAAGAATTCGGGTCTTGCGATATTGTTTGATCACTATCCCGCAAAGAAAAGAAGATTGCAGAGAGTTTCTATCCTATTGTGCGCGACGCACTGTACTACAACCGTATAATCGACTGCGAGGGAGATAGCTTCGTGGAGGACGAACATACGGATCCTTTCTGGGCATCTGAAGATAACGATGAATCCCTTCAGAGCATCTAGATTTGAACAATTTCTTTCTTAATCCTGGTATTCAGCAGGTTACCTTGACACTCATCCAGACGAGTTCGAGAGTTCTCTCCAATATTGCATTACATATCATCTGGAGGGAATCTGTGAGAATAATGGTTGCAGCGAAATTCTTTTTATTCGCAGCTCACACTGTGAAGAACTTTTTTGCTCTAACCATTTTGTATTGGGATATCACACTGTGCTCGCTTAAAGGCACAACCTGCGATAAATCGCAATCACAGATAGTGCATTAGGGGTTCGCATAGACTAGAGCTGTGTAACTCGGTAATGAAAAAAGGCAGAAAAAACTCGTCACCCGCCTTACAATTAGATAGAACCCCATTTCAAGCCACTTTGTACGTGCCCAGTGAGCTCCATCTCCTACACTACGCCCTCATCCACACAGCTTATTCACTATAAGAACTCTACGACCTTACAAGTGAGCTTACGATTTTCATGCTTTTTCGTCCTGCAGCTTCGTTTTTCATTGGATGATGGGCTTTGAAGGCGGAGTCTGGAGACCGAGCCACTGGTAAAGGAGTGTCCTCTTTGGAGCTATATTGCGTTATAGCACCCCTCCCTAACAATTTTTTCGCCGTAAACCAGTACAAGGTTGTTCCTTGCGGACCACTACCCTCGCGACACCATATTTCCAACTTTATTCCTGATCGTGGACCAAGCCTTTGATGTTTCCCATTAAATACGAAAATATATGCCTGAAGCTGTCACGCCAACACCATCAAAATGAACGCTTTCACTGAAGTTAAAATAAAACCCCTGAAAAGTCGCACATAGGCCCTAATAAGAAGCAGGGAGGGGTCTTGGTGGTCGGACAGGTACGCAAAACTACTTCCCAAGTGTTTAGCATGCGTTTCAAGAAAAAGCAAAACTACGAAATGCATCAAGGATTTGAACCTCCGTCTCACTATGAAGCCATCCACTTACCTGCTGCGCCATCGAGCCACGGCGGCAGCTGGGTCACGAGGGTTTACGAGCGCAAAGCATGGGCAGGGGGTCGCACCGCAATGGTTAAGCACGGTAGCAAAAAAGGTCCGTAACTCTCCACCCAGAATCGTTTAGCAGATTTGGAAGTCAGATCTGATATCAGCATCCGGAGACGCTCCTAGGAGTATACATCTCATTCTGAATGGCCAGGACGAGTTGGTATCCTTCCCTTGATAGGTTAGAGTTCATTATAAGAGAATCGGCTAGTTGAACGGAGGAGTCCAACCAGCTCACTTTTAGGTTTCATGAGGCTAGAAGGGTCTTAACAGGGACGTATCCGACGTCCCTTTCGCGTTTTCTCTTCACTGACGACTCTTATATGATACAAATAAACCGAACTAACCTGTGAAACCACACTGTGGAGTGCCGTTAAGAACGCGACAGGTGGTGCCAACAGGGCATACCACTCCGGAACAAAGTGAAGTTGCAGATGCGCTGGGAGATGTAGGAGATGACGCTAGAGTACTGGTTGAAGACGAAGGAGTAGTGATATCCGGAGCGGGAGATGACGATTGTTCCGCAGCTGCAAAGAAACAATGAATCTCGAGGAGAAATACCCGAGCACCAGCTAAGGCCATGTTCACAGCCAGCTCAATGTTGGGAAGAGTGGAATAGGAGAATCCACGAAATGGAATTCATATGGGTTTCTTCGTATTTTCGTCGATTTTTCACACGGGCGGGTTTGCAAAAACGCTTCCTACCCTTCCCGCCAATTCTCTGATTCTTCAAATTTTCATCTCTTCGGTTCTCCGATTTCCCCAGCACGCGCAGCGGGCGAGATCAAGCGATCATTTTCGGTTCAGATCACTCAGAGGATTATCCAGGTTTCCAATTTCCAGTTTTTCGATCTTCCCGTGTACTCTACTATTTTTCAACGGCGCTGTCTATGAACAGGCCCTGATGTAGCCTATCTAATGTAATCGAAGATGGCCTAGATTGGCAGCTGAGCATTTTTTTGTTGAATGATAGGTAACTTATAATCCCAATCTGTTATAAAATAAAAGCCCTGCGTGGATTTTCCAAGTGCAGAAGCTGCACTAAGAGCAACATATCCAGAATAAAATCGGTAGAACTCACTCGTAAAGCCACATTGGGGAATGCCTCCAAGAACTTGACAGGTACTGCCAATTGGGCACACCACGCCGGAGCAATCTGTAGTTGGTGACCTGGATGGCATCAAGGAGAGCGCTGCAGTACTGGATAGTGGAGAAGTAGTGGAACTCTGTATAGTAGATGACGATTCTGTCGTGGCTGTAATAACTCAGCTAACTTTGACGAGAAAATTCCAGCTCGAAGGACTCTTTGTATCTATCCATGGGCGAGATGGGCAGCTCCGCAGTTGTAGAAGGGTACCACTTCAGCCACTTAGAATTTCACGGCATTGAAACCGGAGGGTTGCGATCACTGGGAGTTTTTTCTCCGTCTGCAATAAAGACACGCAACACGCCAAGCGACCATCATGCACTCAGTTATGATCGCATGCGTCCAGCGCACGTCTCGCCGAAGGCAGTGTTGACTTAGCAGTGGAGCGTCGATGCCCTACAATGGCGCTGTAGACGGGAACGTAGCCGCCCAGCGCCGGCCACTTCTGTCCGAGAGA